>JARJEB010030059.1:0-15149 GCA_030264535.1 Liometoxenus newtonarum
TTTCAATATTTTTATTTATGAGCCAATATAATATGAATTAATTGAAATATCAACTTGGGTCATGGGCCCCGAAACGACTATGCGCCTAGGGCCTCAAAGAGTATAAACGCGCCACTGAGTCAGAGAGAGAGAGAGAGAATGCAATGTTTCAATACTTATTTGTAGAAATACCGACGCAGGTACTCAAAACAAAAAAAAATGTGTATGTTGATTCTCTAATTGTAACGAATGATTGTGCAGATGAGATGGGTGCAAGTATAATACGGGGGCATAAACAATGTTGGAGGGTTGTTGGTCTCCCTGTACGTATGTACATAACATTGTCGAAAACGCGTGCCGAGCGTAATTTAACCCCTCGCGCCCAACCAAAACGTCGCACGTGACAAAGCATTACGCGCACATAAACCATGCACATGTACTTTGTATTTGCGGTATATCTTCATTAGGATGTACGCGGAAGACCTTCCTTTAGCCTAATGTATTTAGATCTCACAGTGGGCATATATTGAAGAGGGATTCTCGGATAGCTCAGCTCGATCACGTGGGGATAAGAAAGTTTCATTCTAGACAAGACAACTGAGAACATGTTGAAATATAGTCGTCGATCATACGAGAAGCATTGAAAATATGTTAATCTCCCGATTCGCATCCGTATGTCCTTTCTGGATATCAAGTTGAATGTATGTCCTTTACGTTGCGTCCAATACAAGTGCATGCAAAAGGCAACAAATGCATTATGGAACAGTTTGATCTGACTAGATACAATATATCGACTATAGGTTGGAATAATTTTGGCATAATTTCTAATGCGGATATGGATAACACGAAAGGACGTTCTGGGAGGTTGACGCAGAAGACGAGTTGAATCAATTGCAGATGCGTCAAATATTCTGATGGGTACGGTTGTTTTCGAATATCTATATCTCGTGTGCAGTATAGAAACTAGAAATACACGAGACCATATAGTACGTATGATGATATCGTACTTTCGTTGCGGTGGTTTTGGTTGTTATAGGGAGGGATAGGGTATAGAGATGGTTGAACTGATGCGGGTCAGACGAAGTCAAAACCCCCGTTTCTGGAATCCGCGCTGCGGGCGCTGTTCGTGCACTTGTGCCTTGTGCCATTGACGCACCGCGCTGGGATATGAGATGCCCGGAAGGGCACTCAATGGCCATTGTACTAACACCATACTACTAAACTATCCCTACCGTAGAATACTACACCCCCATATACTGGAAGTTCCAAGATAGAGAGATCACACTTCAATAAAGGTATTTTCCTGAGTTGAAAAAGTTTTTTCGTGAACATCCGGTGTATTTATGAATATATACATGGAGGACGCATACATTATGAAAACCACCAGTAAATAATCTTATAGTTTAACAAGCGTATTGTTGCTTAATTTAATTAACCAAGTACAGAACGCACATTGGATTTTGTTCAAAGTTGCAAGCAGCCAAAAGTTTTCATCTACATGCATAAATTTCGATGCGTCCCTAATGCTTTCCATGTAAACGATACTAGAAAACTATACAACAACCAACATATACTACAACACGATAGAGCACCCATCTGCATACGAGGTGTTTCAAAGCAATTCTAAATTATAATATAATTTTTGAGTGTTTGTAAGAAAAATTTCGACGGGATCGAACCCGCAACCTACAGCATATCAGTGCCAGCTATACCATTTGAGCTACGATGGCATTGATGTCGTCATGTGTGTTAATTCTTCTTAATATTAATTGTTTTTGTATCACGTACGCGTATTTTTCGAGTCTTGCGCACCAAGCAAATGCGCTTAATCGAGTTCGGTATGAGGGTTTGATGACGGTCGAAAAAGTTACTTTTTCCAACTCAAAAATTATATAAAATCTAATTCTTATAATGGAACACAAAAACCAATAAATACTGAATTAATTCTGAAAAATTCAGAAACCTGACACTTTCTTTATTCAAATCATTCAAATAGATTTAGAGGTTTACCCTAAAACTGACCGTTTTATGGCTTTGTCCCAAACTCATTTGTCAATGTGGTTCCATGTCAAAATTCGATGTGGTTCCCAAAAAGGAGGTCATTGTTGACCCGGAACTGGGGGTTAGTCCATATTGGGGTTAACGAGAAGTTAGTGGTAAACCCACAACACTTACTTGGTTTTAGCGTACTTGGTTCGATTCGCAGCCACATTTCAGTCTGACGACTGCTAATTATTCTACCTTTTTACCTCTTTTCTACCTGTTTCAAAAGGTATACTAGAACTAGGGAACCACATGTAGTGTCATAAATGTAAAATTTTTGGAGCAATAAAATAGCATGGGAACCACATCGAATATAGCCGTTACCTAACAGGCAACCAAATAATGACTTAAGGTTTATCCTCAACCTAAGGTATAATACTTACTAATACTGCAGTATCGTTGAACTGGGTATATCTTGTGTATCAGTTACGTACCATCAAAATAATTGAGTGTATACAAGCAAGGATATCCTTCATACTTGTAAGTAAGTACATACGAGTACATGTTTCGTTCGTATTCGACATTCGACCAAGTAGAAGAAGAGCGACTACCGAACTGAACATGATTAAATCTTGTTTGATTAAAGACTACAAGTTAGTATTTGAGTAGTACCGTATACACGAGCACTGACTTCATGTTACTATCCAAAGGCAAGTAGGGCTCTCCGAGACTGCATGGAGAGTTAGTTACGTTACCCCCTTAAAGCAAGGCAAGGCACACAACCATCGGGAAGTCTATAATAAACAAGCCTTTTGACCAAGCCAAGCCGTCATCATTCGCCATCTAGCATGCATTTAACTAATTGGCCTCAAACCAAAAGTAGCTTAAAATGGAAGCTAGCACAGTTGCAGTATAATTTGCCTACAGCCATAACCGCACAGTCTACATTCAACGAATTCGGAATATTCGCACACGCAAAACTAAAGAACTATTTGTGAACATATACTTTGGGAAATGTTGTCTGATGATCGCCACTTATCAGACACTCATCCAAGATCATCATCGTGTACGGGGCTTTTGCCTTTTAGCAAAATTGTCTGAATCGTAATTAAAGAACAATATCGTTGATGAAATTGAATCGCTCTAAAAGTGTTTATATATGCAGATGTAATACATGTTGGTTGAACCCCCATTTCATTTGTAATGTAACAGTTTAAACATCAAAAAGGACCAAACTAAACTAAACGTAAGTCCAAAGTGTGTGCATTGAATATATCAAGATTACTTGCGTATTTGAAGTTATAAACGAGGAGGGAAAACGGACATTTTACCTTTTGTTGGGTATCAAAGCTTCTCCGACATAATACCAAGCGATCTCTACTTTCTGATATTTATGTATAATTAGTAGATACGCTCCTCTTAGTAGATATACCTAGAGAAGTTGTATTAGGCAAATGCCACAAAAGCAGGTTTTATCGTGATGAACGAATACCGAGCATACCGACTATGAATACAGAGAATTTACAATCAAAATCAGTAATAGGCATTCAAATGACATATAAACCAAAAAATAATATGCAAAGAGACATCAAATGGCAAAGGCAAAGATAATCGTTAAAGTATGTAATGTACTTTGATGAAATGGTTAATACCATTTATACCAGCTCTTCCCAACCGGGGGGTCGCTTAGTAATTTTTGGAGGTCGCCAGTACTCAGCCCCAAATAACTAAACTTGTGAATCAAATGCAAGTTCAAGCATTGTATTAGTTTAATTAGTAAAGATTACATTAAAATTATTCGTTATTTATTTAGTTTTCTTTATTTTCATGTTAATAAACAAATTTAAATTTGAAGGGGGTTGCAAGTTATATTTTCCCAGTGATTGATAATACCGCGGTAGAAATACCGCGGTCCTGGTACCGCGGTATTTTTTGGGTACCGAATACCGTACCGCGGTATTTCGGTAGAAAAGTATCAAATACAGTACCGCTGTATTTATTTAGTAAAAGTACCGCAAAATGTGCGGTACTCAACGCGGTACTTTTGGTGCAGAACAAAAAAAAATTGTTAAAACTGTACTGAATACTGGGAAAGGGTTAGCCGAGCCGAGTCGACCCTTCTTCCTAGAAAACCTACAACTTTGAACATCCGTAACCATCCGCATTGATATTCTGAAACATTTTGTTCCCTGTTCCCTAGCGTCACACTAGCGTTAATGCGTTGCGTTCCCGGTAATACGGTTTCAAAAGTCGTCCGACGACGTTAGGTTTTGTCCTTGTGTTGTACTGAATCTTGAGATATTTAAAGCATTAAAAGCGAAAGTATGGAAAGTGATAATACCGCGTTCAGTACCGCGGTACTTTCTTGAATACCAAGTACCGATACCGGTACTATCTTAAATAGGTATCGAGTCTAGTACCGCGGTAATTATATGATGCAGTAACGTTACCGCTACCTCGGTATTTTTTTGGGTACCGGATCAATCACTGTATTTTCCTATTACAAAATTGGTCGCAACTCGAAAAAGGTTGGGAACCACTGATTTATACAATTTCAAATAATGTACAAGATACAAATCCAAATAAATGTTTGAGAGTGAAAGGGCAAAGCATCAAAAAACGGAAAGCCCCCAATATACCAATATACCAGTGCAGAACGTGTGTCATGTTGGTACTTGCCAATTATTCTAGAATCATTCAACTATTCAGCAAGTCCAGCCAATATCTGTTAATCTTTCAATCAAATCGTTGAACCTGCGATGTAGAAGGCTAATATCGTTCAAATTTTACATATGAATATCCAGAATTGAGGGAGGTCGATCGTTAATTAGCATACGCAAATTCATTTCCTATAGGCATATGCACAACCCCAATGTTGATGCACACAAATGTGAAAAAGCAGCATCATCCACCAAGGACCGCGCCAACCAGGCCGTAACGACGATTCGGATAAAGCGTGTACATATACGATGTGAATATTGAAATATTTTGCAATCGACGAACATTTACTACCTACTGCGGTCTACGTGAATTGTGGTGTGCTGGTGTGTCACCGATATATGTGCATTTGGCATCCGGAAATAATTCGTATATTTGTTGTGAATGCATGCAGTCAATAAGTGACGAACAAGTATTTGTGAATTTCTGTTTTTATAATTAGTGTTTCTGTATACAGTGTAGGTATACAGTCAGTTCGTTCCCAAAAGGCTGCACCGCAATATATTAATATATTGTATCGAAAGTTATATAACTGGAATCCTACCAAAAGAACATTATAAAACGTGCAACACAATTTTTTTTCTATATTTGTGTACGCTGTGAATTGGTAATTAAATTCCGGTCAAACGAAGCAATGGATTGGAATTAAACGTTTTCCAATAACGAGGAGTCCACGGCCGAGCACGAGAATGTACTCCAACTCTCGTCTTGCATCGCCTCTGGTCGCCTCCTGTCACATGGCCTCGCCTCGTCTTGCCTCATCCACACTCGGTTCCCGGTCAGTTTTTTTGCACGAGTCAAAAGGCACGAGGCGCGAGCGAAAGTCTCGGCCGAGACAAGCTGAAAGTGTATTTTGATCACTTGGGTCTCGGCACCTCTGAAAATATCTTGCCGTACGCGATTCTCTTATCTATAGAGTTTTGCACTCAATTCAAGGTTTATATCATGGATGGTAACATAAAACGGGAAATTTCTATGTGGTTCCCAAAACTGACCGTTTTATGGCTTTGTTCCAAAATCATTTGTCGATGTGGTTCCATTTCAAAATTCGATGTGGTTCCCAAAAAGAAGGTCATCGTAGACCCAGTTCGGGTAACCAGAACGGTAAGGCGGTTAGTCCTTATTGGGGTTAACGAGAAGCTAGTGGTAAACAAACAAAACGTACTTGGTTTTACCGCACTTGGTTTGGTTTTTGAATTTAAGGGCAATTCTCACTTCGATCAATTGTAATTCGGGAATTTCATTTTCGGGCAACTATCGTTTCGGGGAATTGTTATTTCGGTAAATTGCTTTCGGGCAATTTTCCTTCGGCCAATGTTTTCGGGCAATTCTCCTAGACCCTTCCTTATCCAAGTAGTGATTGATTTTATAACACAAAGTGACCATCAACACGATGAATTTTTAAATAAAGTTAATCAACATACGCAATGAAAAATTTTATGTTTACATTTCAACCCAATTTCTGACTGGTCGAGATTTCGACGTATGCCCGCAAATCTAGGTCCTCTGAATTATATTAATTTCACGATCGGAGAGTTCCACGAAGTCGCAGTGTACATGGTTGGAAAGTTGTGCGGTGCGTCGAAGTCTGGTTTTCGACGGATCTCCACGAATGTCGGTTCCCTGAATCCGAAAAAGTGTTTTTTGGAGTGCTTGCGTGCGTCAAAATATTGATTTGCTTATAACTAGCTAAATATTGACTATATCTATAAGCGAAGTGATGAAGTCCGTGTATTTTATGATTAGCAGTAAATAACGACTCATCGGGCAGTCGTCGTCGATGAGTCGTTATCTACTCCTAATTATATCTGTAAGTATATTGTCCGCAAGTGTTTTGAATTTCCTACAAGGTTTGCTAATCACATTTCTTCTAGGGCTAATGCAAAATTAAAACATTGCTATACGGATTCGCACTGCACAATGTTTTTAAATTAATTTTAGATATTAAATAAATCGGTACGGATTCGCACCGCACAACTTTTTGAATTTAATTTACATATGAAATAAAGCGGTGCCTTATATTCGCTCCACAAAACTTTCCAATCGGTTACACTACGATTTCATAGAACTCGTTGATCGTAAAAGTTTAATTACGATTTGATGTCACTAAATTTCTGTACAAATTCCACTTTCCGATTAAAATTACTTTTACTATGGAGGTATCGGAGACCAATCGGAAAGATGTTTGATGCGAATTTTTTTCTTACCGACTTACCGAAGGTAGGTATATAGTTATTTGAGTGTCAAAACAAAAATTTGCATATAACGGGCTAAATATTGCATCTGGGCCAAAAACAAAAAAATATATTCATGTAGGCACGTAGCGCTTGAAATTCCCAACATTTCAATACCTATAACATTTTTTCGTAGCAAGCATAGTTTGTGATATATTAATGTCTAAAGTTTGGAATTTGCAACAATCTCAAAACTATGAACGGCCAGAATCCAATGTGCTATAACGACGTTTTAACAAAATATAATTCTAGACACTAAAAATTGACAAATATAGTTTTCTACTTTTCTACATGCGGGATACCTCTCAACATTCCGATACAAAATTACTTTTACGATCGACGACTTCTACGAAATCGTATTGTACCTACATAGTCGGTAAGTTGTGCGGTGCGAATTTAACGCACTGATTTTTAATATAAATATGACTCGCGCTACACCACTATTTTTTTCGTGGATTGTAAATTTTTTGTGGAGTATGACTTACGCCACAGCACCTAGGCCACTTCGTTAGGGCTCCTGATATTAGTATGTTAATAATTTTTAACGAACGCAACGTCCATGGCTCCCAGCCAAGAGAATTCCGTGAAAGGCAATTCTCGCCCGAATGGAATACGAAACGAATCCATAGTGGTGCGGGAGAATTGTGCCTGAACACTCTGCTCTCTTGACCACCGCGGTCCTCTCGCCAATCGCGATTTCGTAGAACTCTGCCTTCGTGAAACTAATTTTGATTGGAAAGTGGAAATTGTACAGAAATTTAGTGCTATCAACATGTAAACAATGTCCTTTCCGATCAATTTTAGTTTCACGTACGAAATCGTAGTTTATTTAGTCGGAAAATTTTGCGGACTGAGTCCGTACCAATTTATTTCACATACGCTGTAATAAGAATTTACAAAATATGATTTAAAACTGTTCTAATATTTTTTTCAATGTTACAAGCTAATGTATGTTTTATCTTTTCAGAAAATTGACCGCAAGTTCACCAAACCGAAACAGTGAAGATACCAGCCAACTTGCATACTTATAATATGAGAATGTAAAAGTCCTTTTATTCTTGGCTCATTCCTCGAGACGTCGACACTGTCGGCCTCAAGGACTGGAAAATACCATTGCGTTTCGCTACGCTTTTCGATTATAAGAATTTTTTTGATCAATCCCGCACCAATGTATGCTACGACATTGTCCTTCTTGTGTTTTGCATGCTTTGCAAGTGTGGCAAGAGCACAAGATTCCGCAGCAACTTGCTACGGCCCTGGTTCAATTGCGCTCAGTGTTATCTTGACCTTCAGTTTGGGATGCGCACTCGCCATTTTCGGATACATTTTATGGAAGAAATATTGGAAAGCTAGGCAAGGTGTGTGCAACTACTATATCATTAACAGTTTCTGATCTACTATATATGTGAATAGCTTATACATATTAGGAAACTAAATTTGTGTGGGTTTTCAAAGCATTAATCAGATATTTAGTTTAACAAATATGGACAACGTGTGAGTGGTTCAATACTGTACACATACAGTATAAATTATATCGGAGCTATTTTTTAAATTTCGACACCAATGTAGATATATATGGTGTTTATGAGACGACCAGTATAATACTTTTTTATATTTTTTTTGTCCATAATATTGGTGAACACAATCAAACATTTTTCAAGAGAGTTACTGCCGGTGTACACAATTTGTTTGTATATTCCTTTTGTTTTATATTTGTCATCTTTTACCCATTGAAATAAATTATTCAAATCATAAGTTCACGATAGAAAATATTGTATATAAATATTATGGAATATTATAAGAGGGCGTGATTTAATTTGCATTTACTGGATTCATCCGGTAACTACCACACACCACGTTTAGTTTCCGACGAGGTTTCCGACCAAGGAAGTATTGCTTTTTGACGATTTCTGACTAGTCGCACCTTTATCGACAGCTAAAAATTTAGAAATGGTTTATTAGCCGATTTCGATCAAATTGCCTAACTCGCGCCAGCGCGATGAAACGTAGCTATACGTTCATCATACTTTAAGACAGCGATTAAAAAGTGTATTTTGAATGTTTCATTTCCGTCGTCGTTCCTTCCGTTCTTATTGGTATAGTGCAAATACAAAAACCAGTCAAATGTAAGTCAGTGGGACATGCATATATGTAACTTATTCGAAACTATTGTAAATAGTTAAACAAGACAACAAGTTTAAAGAGATAATGGCCAGATCGGCGAAGGCAAGAACGAAACGGTATTCGTCAAATACTTACTTATAAGAATTTCGATTCTCTATATTGATCTTAAAAGACTGACTGTTCTATCTATTTCAAATCGAAACCAGATTGCCAGATCGAAAAGTAAATTGAAATAAAGAACGTGTTCGTCGAAACACGAGACTATAACAGGTCGATGGAAAACCGACTCGTTTTTTTTACACTTGCCAGTACTGTAACGTTTACTTTAACAGTACTTATTTACTTAATGAGAATTTGTTCTTGTGATCGCGTCTGTTCGTTTTTGTACATCTAATGGTTTTGTTATACCTACTACATTTAACATTTGCAATGCATGAAAGGATTGTGTGATATACAATCTTTTAGAATGAATTCGATAGACACTAAACAATAAAAGATAAAAACATAGAAAATTTAGTAACAAAAAGGTATAAACTAGTGAAAGAGTGACTTGACATATAAGTTATAGATACCAGATTTCAAATTATTGACTTGTAGTTGGGTTGTGCGTATTTTATAAGCAAAAATAAGTATTATTGAAAAATTGACTTCATTCATTTCAATCATTCATATCACTCGGTATATTGACCTTAATTATCCCGCTTGGAATTTTATGAAATATAATGTTTTATCAAACAAATCAGCAGATTCGTTTACTTAACCTACATCTTCAGATCACTATAACTTTACTTCATGCAAGTTGAAAAACGTACCACCCTGTATATAAATAATACTCAATTTAGGAGTCTCCTTGATCCTGCAAATGCCTCCATTCTATCAACATTGTACTAAATTGTAGATACTATATTATCGTAAAGTGCGGTTTTTTTAAATTAAAAGTGACGTATATTGTTGAATTAATCTATAAATTTCTTAGCAATCACTTCACTCCCCACTGATAAGCCCGTTGTTAAGCAAATAAAATGGATTGAAATTATTAGCCATTTCCCTAAGAAGAATAATTATTATACGCTCAATTTGGGGCCGTGGTGATCGAGTGGTCAGAGTGTTCAGGCACGATTCTCGCTCACCGCCAGGTCAAGGGTTCGAATCCCACCCTGGCGAGAGTTTCCTTTCACGTATTTCTTTCGCCTGGAAGCCTATGGATGTTTGTATTTTTTTTCAAATTACTAACTACTAACATCAGGAGATGTACAAAAGGCCCAACTAAGTGGCCTAGGTGCTGTGGCGTAAGCCATACTCCTAAAAAAAACAATCTACAATATAGAAAAATGGACATATGCAACCATACAATTGTCTTATTTTCTATCCATTATTGGATTATATACGTATACGATGCATGGAATGGAATAATCGGCTGTATCGGAATGCGCAATGCGACAATTTACGATCCGAACGTCCGCTTTTCCAGCTTGTTATAACAACGCATGCCAATATGTAAATTAGGAGCGCGCGTGTGCGTCTTGTGTGTCTGTTGCGTGTCTGGTGCATTCCACACTGCGATGTCGATTTTTCCATCAAGCGCCAACCCGCCAACGAACTCTCTATCTATAGGTATGTATACACTGCTAAATACAAGAAACCAGCAACAGCAGCTCAGACTTTCAAACGAGTACCTACCAACAACTTTTCGCATTCGTAAGTGGGCGGAATGTGTAAATTATGATTCATAATTTAAGCTCGACGATTTTTTCTCAACTTCGTTCTCTTCGCAAAGAGATTACGCAAAACTTACTACTTACTTTTTACTAACTAACTTACTTAACTAGTCCAATCCGAACTGAACTAATAAACTATAAAATTATTTGTTGTCGCAGCACCTACGAGCTGAACTTAATCAAAATGATACCAGCATGAAGCAAACAGCTACCAGGTTCGATCTAATAAATACCACAAATGGAGCGGACAACAAACGGTAGACGTTTCGAATGCATGAATTAATCTGGTACAAGGACGCACACGCGAACAATGCTTTTAATTCAATTTAACTGATACGTTCAGTTTTAAGATTAAAATATAAGATTGAAATAACAGAGCTGGATCGCGAAAAAAAAATTAAACGAGTCAACTGTTTATCTGCGGAGTAATATTAATAATTCAATAAAAAGGGCAAAAAATAATAATAACCAAACTGTGTATTGATTAATTTTACTGCGTGGTGGATTGGAATACAACATATTTTAATAAACTAACCGTGCTCTCATTTTTTGTGATATAAAACGTTATAAAATAACATCAGCTGAAATTTAATTGAATAATAAGAAATATATTCCGAAAACATGTGTAACATAATACAGCGGGTATTCGCAAAATTGTATATATATAATTAATACTTTAAAACTCTAATTATATTTCCCGCCTCTACTGTTTTAAAAGTGCTGAAAATGCACCCTATACTCCGCGCTTCACTTCGTTCGTTTCTCATAGTCATAACTCTCTTTCGTGCCGATTCAGTAACATGTGTTTTTTCCCGGTTAAGTAAAAAGTTAAGTAAAAATTTCTCAATATTTAATTTGTCCGGGTGACCGTATATTGAGCCGGCTTTGCAGTTCTACCGACGGCGTCTTCTCCACACTGATGAGGTCCAACAAGACCGAAACATGTTTGTGGATGACGGCGTTGATCGAGCGGCAAAGCGTCATCGAAGCAATTGTCTCATTTTTTAGTCTTACTCTAATAATTGTTTCTTTATTTTTACACTTTGTATATTTTTCTATGTGTTCGTTCGGCCAGATCAGGCGTGGTTCTAATCGCAGTGACAGACCATGGCGAACGTTGAGGACGTTGTCGGAGTCGCAGGAAAGTTTCCGATAAAGAATTCAACATTGCAAAAAGGTCAATCTGTCAATTACGAACAGCCCGAACCGTAGATAAAACACTAACTCACTGAAAAACCAAACAGTTTTAGTCGCACATAGAGAGGCAAGCAGGAACAAACAGAACGGTGCTTTGTTTTTTTTTTGTTCGTTGCTTGTTTTGCAATTAGTTATATGACTAAATGAACCGGGTTTCTTCTTCTTGGATTATTTGCTAACATTGATTGATCATGTTTGGCGCCGTATGCGTCAGTGTCAGGATGGGGTCCTATTATAAATGCTTATTTGCAAATTTTTAGAGGTTTAATTATAAATGTACCAAGTGTATAAAATTATTTAGTCATTGATTACGTATACATGTGGTTGCTCTTCGGATGTACGCCGCTAGATGCCGCTACTGTCTACCACTCTGTATCTTATTTGGTATATTTGAGTATATAAATTGGATCCAGTTGTCGCCTCGCTCGGCGTTGGCAGTTGGCAGTTTTGCACTTCGATCGGCAGCGTGAGATCGGTACTCGGTAGTGTCCTGCCGAAACATGTACATGGATGGCCGGGTGGCACTGCCAATCATAATGCAAAACTGGTAACAAAACAACTGAAGTGATACAACAAGGGAGAAGCATCTCTGAGTAGCGGAAGCTCTTTGTTTATGTTTATGTTATTTCTTAAAAAAGATAATACGAATTATAGAATTTCTGTTCAAAGTGGAAGTGACAAAGATTGCAACTTGCAACAAAATGTATTGCATATTATTATTTCGTGAGTATCCACTTAGTATAACAAGGAATGCATACAAGAATTTGGTAATTTTTAATTCATAAGGTTAAGGTTCATTTCTGCTTATTGCTTTAGGTGACTTTGCATAAATTTGTAATCAAATTTTATCAAAGGAAGAAGAAATTCGCATTCTTTTGAAATTATCATCTTTCAAAACTTGCGTAATATAATTGAATGAAAGGGCAAATTCGACTATTTGACAAAAAGAAATCATAAGAAAGTTTAAAAATGATTCTTACAGTTTAAGATTTTAAGCAAGAGTGAATTCAAACTTTCTTCAAAAAAGTCCGTAATCTTCGTCAAGTATTAATTATTAATGTCCATTAAATTATAATAGAAATGTTGTAATGTCAAAAAGTTTAATTTGTGGTGTTGTTTCTTTCTTGGTGGTCATGCAACTTTCGCATGATATTTTAAAAAAACCTACGTGTGAATATAATTCTTGTCAAAATGTGTTACTACATAGGTATTTTTATTTTTATTTTTTTCGTTTTTTGGGTTGACAATCTCAAACCACTGAAACCAAATAACAAAACAAACAAAAAGAAAGACATTAAAGAAACATTTCGTAGGTATCTATTTTACAAAGTTTTGATACAGTTAAAAAGTTAAAAATGGTATACTTACAATAAACACAACAAAACAATACCTACACTCATATCCATTTAATTTATTCTTTTATATCTGACACGACAATCGTGTATCTTTCTTAAAAATGTCATTTAGTATTTATACTTATATACCAACTAAGTAGAAAGATGAACAACGAACTCACTTGTAATAAATGTGAAATAATACTCCACTTGCGTTTTTCGTGAAACTTTCCCATGCGTTTGACTCCGCATCGTCATCATTTATCTCTTTAACTATATACCGAGTGATTTTCAATGCTTGAAATGTAGTTGTTTGTCAGCGTGGGTGAAAGTATGCTTTTTTGAATTACGCACGTTCAGTCAAATATTTAGGATCACTCTGTACAATGTAGGTACATAAAGTAAATAATACTACAATCCACAATATATGCGTGTATTTCCTATACGAACAATGCTGAAATATTTTGAGGAAACCGAAATTTACGCAAAATCACACGGTCTAATCTACAGGGTGTTATAGATACTTACAGTTTGGTTTATTATGTCAAACGTGTTCGTTGCTATTGTAACAAAGTAGAAGCAAAGAGGGGTTTATAACGCAAGCGGCTACGAACGAGAGCGCCCGCCTGGTTGCCTAAACTCCACAGCCAACTCTGTCACACTATATATGTTGAAGTTTTTAGATGGCGATTGCGAACGAATGAAATAATGCTCGTTAATGTGTAAATCACGTCCGGAAACGACAATAACTCAACGAGCAGCGAATGCTTCACTTACGTATTTACAAATCTAAGATAAGATTTTATGAAGACGCGAAGAGAACAAACAAAACGAACCATTTGTTGATGGTACTTACTTACTTCCAACATAAGGCCAAAGATATCTGTGCGAAAGTTTTTTTTTTCATTTCATTTTATGTTTGTTTGGCTTTTTGGCGCATGTAACAGTGACTCAAATACTTACAATGGGAACTAAAATTTAATAAGAACTTTAAAGCAATAGCAAATGACAAAAGACAAGACAAGACAACAATCAGCGGTATTCAAGTTAGTACTGCAGCAGAAAAGATAACATCAAACTGTAAATAATGATTTAATCATTTAATTAATTTTAAAGTTGGTTTCATTAGGAAAACAGGAAAATCATTTAGATTCAGGTGCGTTTTACATAAAATTCAAAAACTTCTTATACAATTCTTTATTGAAAAATGCTTTGACTAAGTTTGGAGGGCATTGGCGTTTTAAGTTTTGTTTCACTTTATGACATGAAGAGTTAAATTTTATGATAGGCGTTTTAAGTTTGGTATATTTGGGTCAAACCAGGTAAGAAGTAGACAGGCCAGGACAGGCTAGGAGGACCTTTAGATTCCCAAGGAAAAGTTTCAAAAACCAAACCAAGTACGCTAAAACCAAGTACGTTTTCTGTGTTTACCACTAACTTCTCGTTAACCCCAATAAGGACTAACCCCCTTACCGTTCTGAGTATGGCAGGTATAAACCAAACTTAAAAGGTAGGTCGTTCAAAACTTAAAAGGTGTGTGTATTTGGGCCAGGGCAATAAAACGGTCAGGTTCAAAACTTAAATGGCATTCGGCCAGTTTGGAAACTTAAAGGGCATTCGGCCAGTTTGGAAACTTATGGAACAGAATTGTTTGGAATTTAATTTATATTTGTAATAAAAGCAATATTTGGCTAGACATCAAAATATTTACAGGAAAATTTATCGTTCCAGGTTCCAGTAACAGCTCTCCCGTAGTCTAATTGGTAGAACACTGAAATATATATGCTGAGGTCTGGGTTCGATCCCCAGCCAGAGAGAGAGATTCCTATTCCTGTAAATTTATAAAGATTAATTAATATATA
>JARJEB010030062.1:0-26569 GCA_030264535.1 Liometoxenus newtonarum
TAGCGATTATGGCCATTGGTCACTCAGATGAATTGCGCCACTCGCCTTGCGGCTCGTGGGCTCAAACATCATCTTCGTGAGCAATGGCTGTCATAATCGCTCATATAATAATATACTATAGTTAAATATTTGTTTACAGAGTGGCTACTAACGTCAAATGTTGGAATTTCTGTCGACGCCATATTAGTCACCAAAATACTCGTACATGGGTTACTATTTCATAAATGTTTCTGATGCCAGCGCCCTCTTATATATTTTATACATATTAAATTTACATTACCATTGAATTGACAAGATTGTGATTAATATGGCTGCCATTTGTTAATTCAAAAGGTTTGTTAGTGCTATGTAAAAATGCAAGTGTTAGTTTTAGTTACTATTCCATATTAAACTCTCTGAGAAGAAGAGATTAGCCTATACGAGCACCACCAGCAGATGGGAATTTAATATGGTAGGTGAAAGGTGGGAATATGTGGATTATTATGTGGATTATATGTGGATTATATGTGGATTATTATGTGGATTGCGTGGATTACGTGGATTATCCACATAATCCACATAGAATTCACATATTCCCACCTTTCACCTACCATGTTAAATTCCCATCTGCAGGTGGTGCTCGTATGGGCTAATCTCATCTACTTCTCTGTTCAGTGTTTTAGGTTTTATATTGTTTGGTATATTTGGTTTGTGGTTTTTATGACAGTGAAATTGAGAACCCTTCGTTTCATTTTTGTTAATACTCGAAAAAAGAGTGTGATGTTGGATTTGATTGCAATACACCACGACATGTTGTTACATGCACCGCACGTAATCATAAGTAAGGTAACGAAGCGAAAAAGCAAGCGAAAAACGAATAGAAGTAAAACCTAGCAATTATACCCTAATGACGAATTACTTCCTTTGATAATGTATCTCTCGTCACGCGACATTAATAAACCGTATAATTAAATGATACACCGGCGTTTTGTTTGAAAGCGTGTCACAATTATAGCTTGACTTGTTAATTACAATCACCGTATTAAAACATTATACTTAATCATAATATAAACATATTACATTATATAAGTATACAAAATCAAAATAATTTCGTACTTTGTCACAAGTCACATGAATCGTCAAATGTAAAGAGAAATATTTATTTATATTACAAAGTAATAACAAGGGCCGGATTTAGTATTAATGAGGCCGCAACACGCGGAAATCTGTCGTCCCTCTAAAAGTGCCGCCCTAGGCCAGGGCAAAATCCGGCACTGGTAATAAGATATTCATATAGTGCCGCAATTGAAATTCCAAACGCTTTCGAGCTGGGAGCTGGGAGCTGAGTTTGGAGATTCTAAAACTAAAACCTTTCCAGAATTGGAATAATGTTGAATATAAGATTATAAGAATAGATAGATGGTGTGTATTCCTATTGTGTTATAAATAGTACATTCTGATATCCCGGACATTTGGCAATGTGCTAAATAATTCACGTGAAAGACGGACCACATCAGTGGAAGCGCGCATATATATGTATAGGAATAGGAAATGCTAACCCGCCTGGCCCTTGTTCTATCTATATATGAATGAAGGGAATCCTTATTCCTTGGTTATGTGTCTTCTTCGGGCTGTGTATGAATAGGTGGTACTAACACAGAGAAGATTTGGCCACCGGCGCTGGGGAATAACAGTCACGTAGCAAATAACGCTTGACCATGCAAAACTTGCGGCGGTCCCAATGATTTATGTTGTCATTTGAAAATTTGATAACGCCATATATTCACAAATAGATTTATAAGGAATAATATCATGTAATTTATTCGGTGTACCGAAACGGAATGAATAATACAATAGGAAATGTTCAAATATAGTCGTCTCGAAACCGCATATCAGACAGCTATATGCCTATTTATATAGAAAATAGCGAAAACGAAGATAACAAATTCAGTAATTATTTAATGCGACTTGCAGTTCGATCTACGATCACTATCGCTGTGATAATTTATACAAGACGATCACCTAAATCTAAATCAAGATTCTAGCACTAGATATAGCTAAATATCAAGCGCGATGTTTATCCCTCGATAAGGCAATACGTTCAGCGAAAAGTGAACCAGACGAGTGATAAATCAAGTGTCCAGGTACCCCGTCCCGAAGGATGCAGGACGTGAACGGCGAACGTCTAGAAATTGAAGAAGAATGCCCTCTCCAATCAGTCCCACATCCAGTCAGTGCTGGATTAAGGTTTTCGTAAGGCGTATAGGCCGTAATTATGCTGAATCTGAAATAATGGACAAATTCTAGATAATCCGGCACTGCTCTCACACAGGCCCTCACGACCCTCATGAATTACAAAGATAAATTGCCTTGTTTCTATAATACAAATACTGATATTGAAGTTATCACCTGCACTTGCATCAATACGACTAGTCTTAGGTCTTGATGACTCGATCTTTATAAATTTGCAACAGAACTTAACTTTCGAATTAAAGAATGAGAATAACTATTTTCTTAAAGTTATTAAAACTTGTTTACATCGGTGCGTGTCCGGACGCGCATTAGTCGTGCACATTTACCGCATGTGCATTCAACGACGCGTCTCATGAGGAATACTTGAAATTATTTTGTTGTTAGTTTCATGTTATTAGTTTGATAGTTTATTGTGCCCGGTATACATTTTTCCGCTTCCATTTCACTTATTAGACACGCGTAATAAATTGTAATAATATTGCTAACTGATTAATAAATACCTAACTTTCAAAAGACTATTTAACATACTTTGGCACTTAAAATAATACCATCTGTACAGAATTAATTACGGACATGCGATGTTTTTCTAAATATTACTTATTCTTTTTTTTATTGCTAATATTGTGAATTATCTATCAGGTGAAATATCGAAAGTTATAGATTTGCAATTCCTTTGCTGGACTCCAGTGCTTAAAAGCATCACTTTTTTGTGTGCAATCTTCAGAGGTGGATTTCGGGATGGTCTGACTTTGATTAATTGGATGGGCCCCCAAAGAGTGTTAGCGCAGGGCCGCTAAAGTTATAGCGGTCCGTTCCTGGCAATCTTATTAGAAATGTAATTGTAAGGGAGTGGCGTTAAGGAGGACAGTAGCTGATACTGACAAATACAAGAGAACCAAACTATAAATGAGCTTAATATATCGATATGACAGTAACTTAATATCAAGAAGGGTGATCGACATGTCATTTATCAAACATCACTGCATCTTACTTTTAGAAGTATCAACAAAGCAAAATACGCCTGTTTTCAGTTCGCAACAATCGACCATCGAAAAGTTTTCGTTGAAAAAATTAAACTATTTAATTTTAATATTTATTTTTGTGCGAGTTATTTGTTTTGAGGTGAGGGAAAAAGTCCAATTTGTAGTTACGTCTCTGTTTCTGTCTTCTAGTGCGGTGTAATGTCGTAACTCGCAAGTAACTGGTAAGTTCGGCAAAAACCAAAAAACAAACAAACCAAAATTATTTTCGTCGTTGTTAGTTATAAAATAACCCGCGTGTACGCGGGTACGGTAATAATTTCCACTAATTCGAAAGCTGTACGACTTTAATGAAAACGTCCGGCAACACAGCAGCACAAACCGGCTGCATGCATAAGTAGATTTTAAACTCTGGCCCCCGAAATGTAAATATAATCATGTTGAAAGGAAATTTCCATTTTGTCAACGCTTCCCTTCTAAACATACGCGTGATAATGTAAACGAACCGAGTAAAGGTGGCTTGTGTATGCGTCGCGAGCGTCATTAAAGCGTCCGGCGCCGCGATGTTTATACAAACCAATCTATACACACATGTCGTTACCATAAACACCGCGACACCTATAATTATATCATTACCAGTGTGGAAATGCTCTAAACGCATTGAACATATTTTCTAATTTTAAATTTCTTTGTTTTACTTTCTCGGCGCATATGGTAGAGGAAAGAAAGTATCTAAGTATTGTGATCCT
The DNA here is from genome assembly GCA_030264535.1 of Liometoxenus newtonarum. Taxonomy (NCBI): domain Eukaryota; kingdom Metazoa; phylum Arthropoda; class Insecta; order Coleoptera; family Staphylinidae; genus Liometoxenus; species Liometoxenus newtonarum. The sequence continues at coordinate 3,962 of JARJEB010030062.1, forward strand.
GGTTGGGTATGGTGACCAGGAAAACAATAAGCTCAACTATCTAGTAATTGAAGCGATGAACGCAATTACATCGACAATTTGAAATACTAATTAAAGTAGCTTAGAAAAAAATAATGCCATCGATTCATTTAAATAGATATATTTCAAATATATGCACCGGGAATTTTGTTAATCCTTTTCAAACGTGCAACTACAATTATTATTATTTGCATTAATATTAATAAACTGGCACGGCGAGCCCGATTAATAATGTTACACGGAACGCATGGTTGATTACCGAATGATTGGAACGAACCGAACCAAAGAAAAAAAATAACAAACATGTTAAAGTAGTAGTAGTAGGTACGACGCATGGTTACGAAGCCGCAGTGTACTTACCCATACTCAATCTATATGTTACTGTAAAAGTCCGAAATTGGGTAATCCTAGGTTTTATCCGTCAGATTTTATCCTGAGCCACCCACTCAATTGCTACTGATAAGATATAGTTATTTAATGGAGTGAGAGTTAATAATTTAACCTATGATTTACCACACGGAAAAAAGCATTTTTAAAACAACCTGAATGGACACAATTTGTGCAACCGCGAGCAATAATTATTTGTATTAAATGACGTTGTTAAGAAAAATCAAAGACATTGTTGGGAAAAATCAAACTATAATTTCACTTTGTATAATACGAGACATTACTTTCTCTAACAGACGCATGAGTTAAAAACTTGTAATATATTTTAATACAAAATAATTAAAAATGAAAACAATTTTACACAATGGAAATATTATTCTTTCTAGCGACCGGTTTCGAAGTTGTTACTTCATCCTCAGGCTTTAAGAGCATACAAGCAAATTGAAAATTAGTTATATCAAGAACATTCAAGTTGGAAAAACATTTTACATATTTCAAAAATTAATTAATTGATTCAATCACCATTTAAGGAAATCATAAGCAAAAAAATGTCTTCAGATCTTTTAACGTCAACATTCTTTCAGATCGGTAAACAAATCATTAAATTTGCTCCCTAACGGTAGACAAAAGGTGGATTCTTTGCATAAAAGCGGCATATATCAGTTATCCTGTAGTGACTGCAATGCCAAATACGTGGGACAGACTAGGAGAAAATTTCTTCTGTGTTAAAAAGTTAAACAACGCAAGTTGAACAAATTGTATTATATTTTCCAACTTATGCATAACATACAAACTAGGGTCGGGATATTAGAACTTGGTGTGAAAGTCAGGGAGAAATATGCGACATCGACATCATTGTCTATTACCAATATGTCAGACCGTAAGGACAAAACACTCGCAACAGCAAAAAATCCTATGGTCTGTCCCTATTTTGGTCACAATTGTATGAGATTTTCCTGCAATTGTTAGAAAATTCTACAGATTTGTTTTCAGTGCAATATTCGGGCTTTTACAGTAACATATGCCAACACAATAAATTATTTTTGATCATGTGTGTGCTAAGTTTTAGAAAACTATAATATTGATTTATTTATGCATAGTTGAAACTAAATGGCTCAATTCAGGTAAACACGAAATACCTCGTACTTGAAAGTTGAACATTGAACATAAACTTGTTCAAATCAACTGCATGATGTTTGCATCATGAAGTCCGCTGATGTACGGGCTTCTCTCACTTCTCGCACTTTTCATTTTTTAATTTTATTCATTTTATTACTCGGCAGATATTACTAAATTTTACTTATACTTACCTGCATAACATACAAACTTAGGTCGGGATTTTAGAACTTGGTGAGAAAGTCAGCGAGAAATATGCAACATCGACATCATTGTCTATTACATGTCAGATCGTGAGGACAAAACACTCGCAAAAGCAAAAAATTCTAGTGTTTCATATTCACTTCTTTTCACCTGGTTTAGAAAGCTACAATTACAACTATAGATACACATATAAACAGAGCGAAAACTTTTCGCTCGTTAAGTTTCCTCACTATACCCTTCTAGTCGATTTTCCCGCCGAGTTTTAAAATCCCGCCCTATAGGATTGAAATTGGAAAATACAATTTGGAAAATTTTTGTTCCATTTAACAATTTTTTCTGTGTTTGATATATATTCGTGATAAACGAGCACGTGAACTTGGTGAACAGAACTTGGTGAGAAAGTCAGGGAGAAATATGCGACATCGACATCATTGTCTATTACACGTCAGACCGTGAGGACAAAACAATTGCAACAGCAAAAAATTCTAGTGTTTCATATTCACTTCTTTTCACCTGGTTGAGAAAGCTACAATTACAACTATAGATACACATATAAACAGAGCGAAAACTTTTCGCTCGTTAAGTTTCCTCACTATACCTTTCTAGCCGATTTTCTCGCCGAGTTTTAAAATCCCGCCCTATAGGATTGAAATTGGAAAATATAATTTGGAAAATTTTTGTTCCATTTAACAATTTTTTTCTGTTTTTGATATATATTCGTGATAAACGAGCACGTGAAAAAAACTCAATTATTCTTAGGGATTATAAATACAACACAGCATGCAGTGTGGCATTTTTAATAGATAGATACGCATTTTGATATTTTGGGCTCATATTTAGTTTTGCTTTCGACAATTTTTACGAGTATCTACATACAACATACATCATATAAGCAGATTTAATTTAACATATTGGATTTCTTTCTTTAATCAGTTTTATTATTTCGTGTTTGGTTGCTCTCTAAATGGTCTTATGGGCGACAACGTATATTACTGGTATTACTATAACTCATATAATAGTGTCGGAGACAAAGAATAATATTGATATATTAATTCACAACCCCGACAATTTGTTCGTGGCGGGGTGCTTCTGATGCAATATCAAAAGAGGGACGACGACGACAGAAGATTAAATGATACACGATACGCGAGTGACTCGTGTAACGAAGGCATGAGTTTTAAATTGAATTAAAATCTAATGTAGCGAATTGCGATCTTTATTAAATTATGGCAAATGAACAACGCATTTTACATTTTCCTCCTTTGCCAGAGTTCCTTTCCTTTGAGAACTATATAAATATTAATACAAAATACAGCACAGACGCAACTGTGGGGCGTCCCTGATGCACAAACATTTGCAGAGTTGCAAGAAGCTGTTAACATACTTAGGGGCGCCAAACTTGTAGCTACGCCACTGTACCTGTACAAAGGACCTTCGTAATAGATTGCGCTGAAATTTTATTGACGGGACCAATTGAGTTTTGTATTTTGCGTGAAGGTAGTTTGGTATTGATGACGTCCTTTTGTCTAATACAAATGCGGCGTCTGTACACCCTCAAGAAATTCAATTTAAACTCTCTGACCGATTCGATTGCCGTTTTACGTCACAGCGTACGGCATTTTGATGTCAGGGCCCCCTTTTTTTGGTATAATAACGAAAAATATATCCGGACACGACTCATTGTTTCGAGAAAAGAAATCTAAATGCGTGGCGGTATAAATTGAAGCGATGAACGGATAAAACGTTTTTGGCTGCAGTACATCATACATAAATGTAAGTCCCTTGAGTGTAATACCATCTTGGATGGACGTTCTCAGTTGTTTACTATGCGGACCAGAAAAACTATAATGCCGGGTGTTTTGAGCACGATACACACACACACACACAACATGTTCGGACGAAGGGTTGGTCAGATGGACATTATTTTTCAGATCGGTAAAGCGCCCAGGGCAAGTCTCGATTATGCGAAACACACAAAACGAACTGACTATATTAGACTGTAAATGGCACCAACGACCAAAGTTGATGGTGAACCATTTCCAAAACGAATATAATTCTGAATGACTTGGGCGCGGTGTTCTGCCGTCGATAACTCAACGATGACAGTTCATTATTCGATAACTTGTAATGCTCCTACACGCACGAGCAGACAAAACGTGATCACGTTGATAAGAACCTTTCGATTCATCATTTAGCAAAAGTTATAAATTATAAGCCGCAGTGCGACCATTTAATTAAGCCGATCGATGTGTCTGTAGAAATGTGGTCGCTTTGCAAGGACCGGACCTCGGACCAATGATGTGATTGAACGGGAGCAATAAAAAAAATTGAATTTAAAGTGACCACAAAGACAAAAGCCCATGGGCGCTTTACCATTGACGTGATTTAAGATCTTTTTGGTTAATGTTTTAGGGCCGCGTTGTTAAAATGAGCATATTCATGAACGAAATGAGTTTGGACGATATTCACTAATTGGACTTACCGTGTGGAACCCAGCCGTGTTTACACGTCTCGCAGTATCTTAGGTGGCGCTTTCCGGGCACAAAACATTCGCAGTTGCAGCTCGGAACCGTACATCGAATCGCCTGAAACAAGACACATGCACCAATTATGATATGGGCTTTAACCCTTACTATATACATATATAGGTACTATTTAAAGTTAATTTTCATGACGAAGGAGTAAAAAGTCCCTAAGAGAATTCATTCCCGATGGCACTCTCCTTCTCTCCTAAGCGTCGTTGTTTCATGTCAGAGAAATTGGCGTCAACCTCAATGGCTCCCTCGAGAGTCTTAAAAAGGACCAATTTGAATATTTTCAACATGGATTTTAAGAAGCGTGAATTTTTATCGCCTAGTAAATATTGAACCCTAAAGCCCACCAGGCATAGGGGAATAAGTATCCATGTATGATATTTCTTCGTTTTTGGCTCGTCGGCAGTCGCGCCCAGCGACGAGTCACTATAAACTACATCGTTACATGCGGAAGAATATTAAAATCAAGCATAAGAAAGAGTTCACGAACGGAACAAAACGGACTAAATGGTTTCGCATGGGGCCGATGGGGTTAAAATTATGAGCGAAATTAAATTAAAATAAGACACTTTATTGTGCTTCACATTCTTAATAATGCTAGCGTTCGCCCATTGACTGGGGGTAAACTTCTTAATTAAGAACCAGTAAAAACAAATATTCCATTCCTTATTTTTGGTGCCAACCTACAACGCACACGCAGTCAAATTAAATCCCAAATAAGGAACGAGAAAAAACTATAGTCGATATTTTCATTTTACATAAAAAAATCTGCGTGCAATTGTTTAATCCATTCATTTTTGTTCAACCGTATGAGAGAATTTTCAATATCGTGTAGTTGACGAATATTCCCAATAACTCAATCAAATGCCGTGCGTTGTGCATATACACGAGTATTTTGGTTGTGAGATTACATGGAATTGAGAATGGTGTCCAATAAATTTCCAATGCTCTCATATTTGTTCAGTTTGGTTTAGGGGATGATCGAACATTTGTGTACTAACTTGGTTAGGCCGATAATCGAGTATAAACGTGTGTGCGCGTACATGTAATAATCGCCGTTGGTGCCGAGCCCGGTGCCTCCACCATTCAGAGCCATTGCAAATATTCAGGATTGCTATAGTGGCGCAGGTGATGAATGTGTGTGTGTGTGTGTGTGTGTGTGTGTGTGTGTGTGTGTGTAATGCGCTTGTTTGTTTACCTGAATCCATAACAACGAGGATTAGACCAGATTTAATGCCCCCTTCAGTCGAACCGAACGACGGTACTTTACCGATAATTCGAATTGATAAATTTTGCGCCATATATTACCTATAGGTACACGAAGTCGAAAGAAATTCCAATTTTGAAAAACAAACTGTATGTTAATTATTGGAATATGCTATATTAGAAACGAAGCGTAATATTGTAGTTAGTGCAACAGGGGCGGATCGTTAACGTTAACGGCCCTGGGCTAACACTGTTTGGGTGCCCACACAATTAACCAAAGTCTAGAGTCTAGATACTTGGATATACAGACTGTATAGGGTCACGGAGCTGGGCTCTAGCCCATAGAGACCGTGTCTAAATCCGCCTCTGTAGTGCAAAACTAAAGATATGAGCAAAGTTGGAAAGACTCGACTCGTTCGCATATGCATAATGTATCGCTCTATTTCAAGCGCTTACTTCTTGTGTCTTATGTCTTATGTCTACTAAAATAGGTTAACATATTCCAATAAACAAACTATAATTACACCTGTGTTGCCTGTTTGGAGTAATGCTGCACCGATCAGTGTTTAGTTTACGAATAACGCGACTCGCATCGCACCATATCCGCATGACGCGCTAAAACACATATACCATGTCCGTATTTCTTACTAGATTAATATTTATCGCATGATAAAAATAAAGTTGGATTTGTTTTGCTCTTCTCGAGTCAGCATGCATACAGGTACAGAGTCACTTATGTAGTTGAATAGATAAATGAGAGAGAAAGCACGCTATAGGCGCCGGGTTTTTAAAATCTTCATAGATAAGTGGAAATTTAGTTTGATAATTCACCTAACGCGAGACGTGCGGGTGATCCGGGTCTACTCTATAGGTCTCTAGATGTAAGATACCATGCTAACGACCAGACTGCCATGCTGCAGTCTGTCACATTCGCATTGAAGAAATAACAAAATATAATTTCTTTAAATATGATTTTAAATTCAAAATTGGACGCTGGCACTGGCCAAAACAACACAATTTGAAAACACAAGGGTGCTCGGCACTCATACGTAGCCGATGCTCATGGGTGCCCGAGTACCGAAGCACCCACGGAGTCGCCGTCTATGAACCACGCGTTTTCGTGAGAATTGCGCCCCGACTCATCAGATTTTCTAGCATCAGCAGGCTAGCGAAACAATATACGCAGCAACAAAGCGACAAGACATGAATTATTTGACTGGTTTTTCTTATTTTCACGTCATTGCACGCCGTTTACCACTGTCTGTTCTGCGGCGGTGGGATATTGCTCTATAAAGTCGCATTTCTCGTTCTCGGTGTTTCAGTTATGCGCGCTCCGAATGAAGAAATATCCTGGGGATCTTGTGGCGCAATTTAAAAGGGAGAGGATTCCCAAAAATTATACCAACACGATTGCATTTCTAGTTTATTAAATATAAAACCGTGCATAAATATTTCAAGATGACACGACAAGCACATTCATGCAAAACAACAAAATCGACCTTCTTTTTTTCATTAGGTGACTGAACAAAATGTGTTCGCTCGTAAAAGTGTTCATTAGGCAAGAAATGTAATAAAATAGCACCTGAAATCACGCAATTTTCACTATTGTAGGTATATAAATAGCTTTACTGAATCGTGAATAAAAGTGGAGAAGGTCGACCAGAATGAGAAATGTTTTTGCACTCTCTTGTATATACCTCTTGTATATAACTCTTGTACACTCTAGTTCTGTCATCGAAATGGAAATGTGTCCCTACACAAATTGCCCTTACCGCACAGGCACTGGTACACAAGTAAGTATAAGACATTAGCTTCCAACTTGCAATGTGGTCATTTCGAGTTTCCACCCCCACAATAATATCAATGAATCACGTTGACACTGTAATCCTTGTAAAAGCACAAGACATTAATGACCGACCATCTAACATCATATGATGACACGAAACCATCCGGAAGTAATAGTCATGAACGAGCCCATGCAGGAAAGCATTTTTTATTTATTTATTAAGATTTGTTAATCAGAAAGAATGAGGGCGCACCTTAACCGCCTTAAAAATAATGCGACCACTCACGTGAATAGACAGACTGATTACATATTGGCGAACGATCGATATAACGGACTTGCCTTCGTCTTCAACTTCAATTTGAGTTCAATTTAATCCCTAATCGCGATAATCGTACTTCTGTACTGATGTAGGTATGAATGTGCCAGGTCAGGCCAGGCCAGGCCAGTGTATATGGGCTAATCGCAAATATGTGCGGCCTCGGTGAACCGCGACACCATAAACTCGCATTGTGGACATCTCGACATGTTTATGATGTCGTAACACCAAACCGTCAACTGATGTTGTTGATCAAAGTTGTTTGCCGGCCCAGCGTCCTCTGCAAACGCTCGGCACTGTAGGGTTCCCACTGGTTTATACTATATTCCCCCAGTGACATAGGACGCTTCACATAGGACATAGGTAAGTATATGTAGGTACTTTCAATCGACGTGTTGCGTTACCAGTTACCTATATAATGTTCCTTGCTATATGGATATACCTATACCTATAAGTATATTGATGGAGAACAACCAAGCACCGGCATAGAGCATATGATGTGGAAGAAGCAGCGTTGTGAATCTTCTGCCTTCTTCACGGCTGGCTGCTTGCTGGGATTATTGCACGGTAAAGAATGCACGGCCATTACAATTTATTAACGAGCATCAACAGAAAAACCATCAATTAACAACAGACAAATGACAAACAATGGAAAACAACACTAATTACTAACATATACTAACTGCACAAATTTAATAGTTTATAAAGCCCAAGACTAAAAATAATTGTTTATACATCGCGATCAGATAAGTTCTTTGGTTCGAAGTCCTAGCACGAATCATTGAGTGTATTCAGCCAGAGGCGGACTGGCCATAAGAACGTTCGGGAATTTCTTTGGAGGCCTGAGGCAGCTGCTAGAGTCGGGGGTCGCATGACCGGCTGATCCTAATGTGCGACATGACACATCACAGGACCGCTTGCAGTTGCAAGAGCCAGTCCGTCCCTGTATTCAGCTGTCAATGTTCAACACGTTCAGTTCAGGATAGCTAATCGATTCAACGCCATGTTATCTAAATGTTTATGGTAAAGTTGTTTGCACCAAAAAACCTACTTAGAAAATAAGTATAGGTATATCGAAAAAAATGGATAGAAACGGAACTATCGTCACTTTTATGATAGATGGTAAGACGCTTATGAGATCTTCAGATCTGGACGGTGCATCAAGGAACAGGATTGTGGTTACAATTTACAGTAGAACCGACCCGGCAGTAGTAAATCGTAAAATGTGGGAGATATCTAAAAACGCATGCTTGAATAAGCGTGCACTTTAAGAACACAATAGAAAGAAGTACCTCGACATTCTACTCGGTCGCACCATAATCAATCTTGTGAATAAATCAATCAAAATCCAACCTAGCTGTCTGATTTGCATGCCGACAAGCAAGATGTTTATAAATGGGGCGAAGACAGGCTAAATCTCTCCCGGGAAAACATTCCACTTTGCCGCGGGTATGCTCTCTATTATATCGGAGAAAATAAAAATATCATCCCGTAATTTATATGTATGAAAAGAATCAATAGAAATGTCACCCTCCGGATAAGAAAAGAGGAAGCAACAACGCATCAAGATGAACCACTTTCATCCCTTCATTCTTTTTCGAAAATGAAACGAGTCAGTTTATTGCAATGCATCGCATCGCTCTGAGAAGTATCTCAGACCGGCAATCGGTTTTTAATTAGCGAGGCAAGCGTTAATCAATAATACTTCACCTTCACTGACGAAGACGAGGACGAAGCAGTATCCGAACAACATTTAGAACTCTGATGGAATGGAAAACCCGCAGAATTCCGTGATGTCCATGTCCAAAGAGACTCAGTTCAGTCTCTTAATGGATTTTGTTACTTGAACTATTCTCATTCGTGCTAAAGTACTTATACTTACACTTACTCAATTTTCACTTGAGTGCTTACTGCTTGCGCTTTAGTTTTTCAACATTTGTGACACATCCCTTACTTTTATATTTCCAATAGTGAGCGGTGGGCATTAATTGCAGACGCCGCCTGACAAAACAATTTCAAGTTGACAGACACGTTAACAACAATACGATGAGCATAAAATAATTGATAAGTACTTTCAGATCCTTATGGAGTTATAGAGGTTGTGTATGGAACATTTATAGGTACATAACATAAAAGATCGACATGAATGTTGGTTGGTGCAACACGAGTCGGCGATTTGCAACGAAACAAACCGGTGGAAGTTATAACTCTATATATACCTATATATACAGAGTTGAATATCTAAATAAAGCAAGCAAGACAACTGGTAATGAAATATAAACAATGTTATTTAAAATGAAATATTGTACATATGGGAATACTTTAACAAGCTTGCACGTTCAATAATATATACTACACCTACATATCCTTTGTTCTAAACCGCAATTCGAATAACAGGCAATAAATACACTAAGATGGTAGTATACTATAATCGAGTGACACTTTAAACGGGACGGGGTGTTGTATCCTAAAGCATATTCGACAAACGAATAAACGCATCAAGAAAACAAGAGCATCTTCAATCTTCACTCAGAGCTGTAATAATATAATCCTTGACTTCCGATTTCGATCTTTAGCCAGTGCTTCGACGAGCTTTATTAACATAGGTACCTAACGCCAGTCCTGTATCTGGATGTGCATAAGAAAGAAACTGGTTATAAGAATGAGAGTGCCACTGCATCTTTGATTTGTGGTTGGCAATGTTACGCCCTCTCACAAAAAAACTGTTCATGAAATTTCATGCCTGATCAACGAACGATTGTCTTTTCTGAGGTAAGAAAAAAAAATAAGCTGTGGGACACCGCACACCTTTCCCGTACTTAGTGTAGGTACCTATAAAATGAAATTAATTGCAGAACCAAAAAAATCTGCCCTTTGGCTTTGGAACTATCGTGTATTTCATCAGTTCGATGAGTGAATCGATCTTGCTCAGGACGATTTACAAAATCGCGATCGGTCGTTCGGTTCGCCCGGAATAGAAACACACACACACACACACACACACACACACACACACACACACACACACACACACACCCACAGAGATCAGGCCAAAAACAACTTTTTCGAACTCAGGGAAGTGAGACTCGTGGAGATCAGTCGAAAACCCGACTTAGATTTTTTTTGACGTAAATCCGATACTTTCCTATACGGTAGTATCGGAAAGTAAAAATATAGGGAATTCTCGAAAAGAATAAAAGCTCGCGAAGAATATAATATGAATTATAATTTTAGTTATAATTTTTTATAAAATAGAAAAGTCAGTGAATAATTAAGATAAAGATTTTTAAATGTATAAGCTATAACGCAATATCTTCAATTTTATTATTATGTGAAACAATAAAGCGGTGTCAGGTGTCGAAGAAGATATAATGAACGCTAACAGTTATTATAGTAATTAGTGTTTAAACATGTCATTCGCGTGTTGTCTAATATTTATTTCATATCGCTATCGGAAGTAGATACCTAACGTTTATCATTCTAAATCTAAATGAACAGAATCGTTTAACGCAAGAAAAACACGATGTAACCGTGAAACCTTATATGCTAATCTTTGTATAAATCTATAAAAAAGGATTAAATCCAGCCCTGATGTAGATATATGTAAACAGTTGATGAAGAGTTAATGTGAGGGAGGCATTAAGAGGGAATATAAACTATTTGCAGTTTGCGTATTGCGTCGTCTGCTTGCTACCGCCCCACCAGCATATCTTTATCTATTAAAATTGAAGTAAGTCAATATATACAGGGTGTCTCAACTAAAACTGAACATAGGGAATGAGATATGCAACCAAGGGAGGCAACCAAGAATGCAAATGAATATCATTTTGTCAAATATTTTCATTCAATATGAGTAATAAATCAGTAATTTTAAAAATATAATTAATTATTCTCTAGAAGACAAAATTAAAATATGTTTTTGGTATCAATCAGGTTAAACTCACTCAAGGTTATCAATAAAATGATAATATATTGAATGAAAACATTGAATAACATGTATTTGTAGATATTCCTGGTTGCCTACCTTAGTTCCAAAATTTCAGATCTAATTCCCGTAGAATGTAATATAGAACATTTAAGGACGCTGTCAATGTCATATAATCAATGTCAATAAGTGGAACTGAATACACAATAGGCCAATAATGTGTGGTGGAGTGAGATGAAAATATAATGCCTATTCGTAAATTCGCTATTGCTTGTCCCAAATAAAATGAAACATGAAGAAAAACAGAAAAACATGTAACACGCTAAATCCGATATTCAGTTTTAATTGAGACACCCTGTATATGTGACTATATTATATATATGTTTTCATATAGAATACCTTTCTACATCATATACCTATGCATGCATGTGGTATTTTGATAATATTAGTATCGATCATATCGCAATGTCTCGAGTCTAGAGAGAGCTCGGTTCATGTGCTGCTCCCTTCAGCAATTTTACCAAAATTTTACTCATTCACTCTCTCTCTAGTCCCGGTGCTGGTGGTTACCGGGGTTACTCCTAATTGGGAGATTTTCACCGTTGTTATTTGAGATATTTGGTAATGTCATATTTTCGGTTTTCGGTACGAGTACGAAACATGCCACCCTTCTACGAAATAATTACATTAAAATTTTATACTTCGTAGGAAAAATATTTCTATGTAGGTAGTAGGTGTACGTCACGAGAATGTTATTTTTAGCAAAATGCAGGATGCTCACACTCATACGTATAGTTTTTTGTACATTTTTGTATCTTTGCGTATTAACAACTGAGTAATATTCGGTTGTAACGCCAACGTAATTCAGTTAGCTTAGCAATTTTTTTTTTGATATGGAAAATTGCGTTTCAGATTTTTCAAATTATATCCGTTATATAATAAAGATCAAGATGATTTTTCGATTTTTATTCTTTTCGTTTTGTATTCACTATAAATAACTACCTATAATATAACACTTCTTGGATTCTTTCCGTGTCCTCGTCCTGGTCCTCTCTACCGGTCCGGTACCAATCTTCTTCTGTCAGGTAGATATGATCATTTCTCTGTACGAGCCGAAGAGAGCGCAATATTATTAATTTCAGTAATTTGACAGTGTGAACGACAGGCGGCTCGTAAAGGCCCTCGAATAGGCGTCAAATGCCGGCAATGACAACGTTCCATATAAAATAAAAAAAGACGAGGAGAAGACAATTTTTGCGACGTCATCTTCTTGATTAGGTCAGATTTCCATCGCCTCCGGACCTTCCCATGATTAAGCAGAAAGTTGCAGCACTCACACTATAGGTATACCCGAACCAGCGAATACATAACGCCTTTGGCTTGATGGCCCCTTCCAATGACTCTTTATTATTAAAGGTATAACTTTTTGTGTGCCGCTCGTCGCTTTGTTTACTTTTACTTGTGACATCTAATTTACAAGGCATTATATAACAAGTAACAGCTTACGATTGATGTGTACCCATCACATCACAAGATGGAAGATGAACTAAATTAATTGTTCGCTACATCTATAAGTAGTAGTTGTAGTTGTATAGTGAGTGGAACTTTGGAACTTAAAGAATGTTTATGCTATGGGTCTTTTCATTTTCTAGTATAAAAGAGAAAGATTCGTCATACATGACACTACGTGGTACGATTTATTATTAGGAATATTTTTTTGGTTCATAAGGACACTTTATAATAATGAAAGAGTTGAGGGAGTGCGAGTCGCCGAGCCTCACAAAAGAAGTTAATTAAGAATGCCGCGCGTAGTGTGAACCAATATTTTAGTTTACTTGCACTGGCATTGGTACTGAGGGAAGGCGAAGATCGAATGTAGACGAAGAACATGGTACGAATATAAGGACGAGTATGACCGTTGAAACGATTTAAGTGAGCGTGGCAAGTCGTCGAAGACGACGACGACTATGTTGCATTGTCGGTTTTGTATGATGAGATCGATTTCTCTTGTGTAAAATATGTTTGTGTATTGCGACAAAGTGGCTTCTTCTAAGAATCGCGCGCTCTAAATAATGTATTAATATTCCATTATAGATTTATTTATTTATAAATTGATCAGCGCCGGTATATTGGATATAAAGAATTCCATTAGTCGGGCAGGCGGACAGGCTCCCTTCGAAACACAAACACACACAAATGCACACAGCAGCAACTTGTCCGTTTGCCTGAATTGACGTGTCTTCGGCTTGGCTTTTCCTTGGCTTTTGGATTTCCTTTTGTGTGTGCTTCGTTTTCGCGTCCCGACCGTCTAAGGTCTTTTGAGTCACTCGTCATTTTGAAGTGACGTGCGTGCGATTGTGCCTTTCAGTGCCGGTGCAAGTGGTGCTAGTGGTGCGACAACCGGCAATTTCCTTTCTTGAAATGCCATGTCCTTTATGTGTCACCTAATAGCACGCGACCGATATAAACCAAGTAGGTAGGTACATACGCACTTAACCACTTGTCAAAGTTATAGAGAGACTTTTTGGAATTGTGTTTGTTGTGTTTATTCGTTGCTATACGGCTGACTTGGCTTTCCTTCAACTCAAAGGAGTAAAAAGTCAACGTTAATAATTGTAATAAGCGGTTTATATACTTTTTTAAGCATCGAAAGTGAATGCCATAAAACACTCAATTACGGACGTAAATGTAAATGAGAAGTAAAATTAGAAAAACTTATAACATGTTTTCAACGTAAAAGGTAATTCCAAAAGGCAAGCATATAATTTTAGTGCAACTGGCGTATGTATTTGAAAAAGTAATTTTCCACGTTTTATGAGCAATAAGCATAAATATATTTTTCGAAGTTATAAAATGTGAAAAAACAAAAACTAACCGTGCAAATAGTTGGAGCTTGGAAGACTCTTTCACGCGTTGGAGGATCTCGATGATGCAGACTGGATTTGGCTAATAACGAAGAGGTAGTAGATGTGGTGATCGCCGCTGAAGAAGTTGGTGTTGGTGGTGATACTGCTGTGGATGTTGCGACACGCGAAGATGCGCTGGCGACGTTCGTCACAAAATTCGGATCGGCACCTGCCATTGTCGTCAAAAGTGTCGAACATTCCGGCCGAAGAAACCAGGACGCGACTGAGGCCCACTGCAACAAACATTACAAACCATTAGCGTTCGCTTTTTCTTTTATCTTGTTTACTGACTTATTACTATGAGTGTTAAAAGATAAAATGTTCGAGATCAATCTCGCTACCATATAAATTCCATACTTTTGTTTATATTAGTATATGAGCGGTAAGGTGCAACCATAGGGCGCTACATATGTCCTTTTGACACCTCACCGAAAAAGAAAAAAATTATCGCGACGTACCTCTAAGTATTATGAGTTCGAAGCACTTTAAACTGAAAACCACTTTAGTAAATAAAAATTCAATTGCGTAAAGTAAACAATAGCCAAATATAATGTTGCGACAAAAATAGGTTTACGCATGTAATGGACCGCGTCATCACATGATAAAATATTTCTTTTTATGAAAATAAAATGCTACTGCTTGACATATTTATATCGTAACGTCAAAACTTGATGACAGTGTGAGCTCTTCTCTTAATTTTTGATATGAAAAATGTCTCTGTGCCTTGTGCACATAAATATAAATCAAAAGCATCGTTTAACTGTTAGACTTTACCATTCAATGATTGAGTTCTATTTCTGAAAGTGCCACACATGTTTCCCAATTGAATAAAAAAGGAGTCATGAACTATGCGCGCACGTACCCAACCCAGGGCGTAATTAGAAAATTGGCGCCTGGAGCAGAATCAACCACAGCGCCCCATCGCCTCCTTTAAAAGGGCAAATTTGTGCGATTTGAAAGCGACTTTTTATTCGATTTTGAAGTACCACAGACCACAGCATAGTTACGCTACGCCACTGGCACACGGCACGTACATTTCGAATAAGGTATCGCATCACATCACACTCCAACTTCATAGTTTCTTCTTGCGAGTGCGACGCTTTAAAAACAAATAGCTGCTCTCAACTTGATTGGATTTCATGGTTTGCATTTTGTATGCGGTTGCCGCTGCTTTGCAACGTTTTTGATACAAAAAAAAAATATATGCCCTTTACAAACAACATATACGTGCGTATATACGAAAGGATAAGGGGTAACATCCACTCTTACAACTTAAAACCTTCGGATCCGATCTCACTCTTTGCTAAAGCAGCTCGAGCTGGACGCGTCCCCTTAATAATTCCCAAATATTCTGACCAAACATCCCCGTCGGCTATTCGGTTGAGTTGAACGATGGACGCAAAAACAAGGTCTTCAAATTTAGATATTTGGTGATGAATCCAAATATTAATATCTAAATTAACCCGAGGATAAAGTTTATTAACGCAACCCTCGAACGAAGCAAAGCATGTTATTCAATAGAATAGAATATTTTAAATTACTTCCCCTTGATGCTTTGCTTTGGCTTGTGCATATATGGGCCTTTGGAAGCTGCATTTTGAAATGACGACCCGATGAGTTTACAACGTCCGAACATGCCCACCGCACAGAAAATAAAATAAAAATTCAAGAATTTCCAGGCCTCAAATCCACCTGCCTACTTCAGTAGCATGAGGTATGCGGACACGGACACGGTTACGAACGCATCAACAAAATTCTTATTTTTTTGTATGTGTGTCCAACATGGTGAGTAAATTTCAGTGGAGCAGGATTATTTATTTTGATTTAGTTTTGTTAATTTTACGCCCATTTGAACGACATCATTCAAACATAAAAGTTAGACATGCACTGCCATCGAAATTTACTCACTCTGTATATGTAGTTGCATTGGATTTAATACGTACACACAATTATAATTATCGTTAAACTTTTCTTGTTCTTCTTCTGTTCAGTTTTCTTCAAAGTGACGAGAATGCGATATGCGCGTGAACCGACTCAATGCGACCATAAAATGATTATAAACTATCAAGCAGGTAACAGTATATAACGTGTGAACCGATTTAGCGATAGAGAACAGAGAACAAAACCGTCAACGACTAAACTCATTGTGCATTGTCTTCGAGGTGCGCATCTTGTCTTTACGGTCTTTTCCGTTGTTGAAAACATTTTTGATGCGAACTTTTGTTGCGCTTTCAAAAGAATATACTATTCAGAGTGCTATCTTCTTGACATAAATGGAAATTTGTTTGTACTACGTCTACTAGTTGATAATAGCCATAGCGTAGCTAAATATCAACAAAGTAGCGCGGCAAATATCAAATAAGTAACATTAATATCAGTAGCTATTCATAATTTAGTTAACAAATAATGTTGCCCGGTACAATGTCGGTGCTAAAAGGACATTCACAATAAACATAGAACTTATAAATTTTTGTGTAAAGATGTAAAGAATGCTCAAACATCGGCGCAATGTCGCGTCGTAGAGCCGCGGAAGGAAAAGTAGAATAAACGTTTCAAGAGCCGCCATGCTAACAGCATTGACAAACACAGCGACAATGTGTTAAAGCGTTTAAAGGACGAACGCCACTGTATTACACCGCGATTTCACACTATTTACTCACAAACAACTCAGAAGCTAAGAAGACATGAGACAACACGACACACAAGTGAACCAACGCTCATTGTCAGTGGAAGATTTCCCAACCTTCAGAGGCCCCCAAATGTCAGATAGTTTTGTTTTTTTTTTGGCTCTAAGAAAAAAAAAATGTTTGAATAAATTAAAAATTTTATACTCATCTATATAGAGGCCTCAAGATGGCTGACAGCTTGGGGCCCTATAAATTAAAAATCCGCCACTGCTCAAAATCATGTGTACCGGGAACTAAACGGGGACGTAACATTTGTTTTTCTAATTCATTATTTCGTTGATTTGTGAAAAACCATGAAGTTTATTCAGGTCGTAAAGTACGTATACCTATATATACACAAATATTTGTATTAGTATAGTTGGTACTTAAAATGTGTGAATAAAATGGTATGTAAATTTAACTTATTCATAACAGTATATCACATGATCATTTATTGTGATGAAGATAATTGAAAAAGAAATACCTTCAGCAAATTTAATTTTTTTGAATTTTTAACATGAAAGAATTTTGCTCACAAAGTGAATAATTAAGAACATTGTGATCGCGGGATTGAAAGTTTGTGGTGACCAAGCTAGTTCATTTAGGTACTTAAATAATTGTATAAGATTCTAATAACGGAAAAATCAAAAAGTAGCATCGGATTACAAAATGTAGGAAAAGGAAAGTAAGGTAATCATGAAAAAATGAAAAAAATTAAAGTATTATTTTTCCCTGATTGACCCCAAGTTCTGATGTGTGTGTGTGTGTGTGTGTGTGTCTGTGTGTGTGTGTCTGTGTGTGTGTGTGTATCAACAAAATTACGGCCAAACAAAACAACATATACGGATGAAATTTGGTATCTTGGCAGCTGTACCTCTTCTCTGAACCTGGTGTAAAAATAAAATTAATCGGTCGGTAAAGAAGAGGACTTTACTTGAATGTCAAAATATAAATTTGCATATAACTGGCTAAATATTGCATCTAGGCAAAAACAATAAATATATTCTTGTAGCGCTCTCAATTCTCTACTTTTAAAATCCTGTAACATTTTTTGTAGGATGCATAGTTTGTCAGATATTAATTTATCAAAATCTCAAATAAGTTACAGTCTAAGCGCAGATGGGTACGGATTCGAACCGCACAATTTTCCGACCATGCGCACACTACGATTTCGTAGAACTCCTCAACGATCGTAAATCTAATTTTTTGATCGGAAAGTGGAAATGAGATTAAATAAGTTTTGATATCACTAAATTTCTGGACAATTTCTACTTTCGAATCAAAATTATATTTACGATCGATGAGTTCTATACGAAATGGTGGTGTGCATGGTCGAAAAGTTATGCGGTGCGAAACCGTACCGATTTTTTGGTATATACCTATAGGTATAGAAGTAGAGACTATTAGGACAGACGTCAAGGCGGCACGATATGTCAATTCGTCAATGTTCTAATTTCTTAATGCACTAATATTTCTCATTGGTAAATACCGGGCTTATTGTAATAGAAGTTAGAGATGTATATCGTTAAAATCTGTTAAAATGTTAAAATGATGCATTAACAAGCAACGAGTATTTTTTTCTTTTCCCAAGTGGGCGGAGTAGAAATTTCTATTATTCCGTCAAAGTTTATATAACGTGGTGCACGAATTACATTATTATTGAATGTATATACCGGGAATGTCCAATGGGCATTTATTCGATTCGTGTCGACGTCGACATGTTGTGATAACACATCGCCAACAAGCAATAACTAATGATGTAATGATAAAGTGACAATTTTATGCTAGTACAGCTCCACCTTGTCCAACAATCACAGCAAACAACATTAATAAACCATCAACAGTGTCAAGCATAATTAATAACTTGTTGGCACATGTAATTACACATTGATTTGGGGTTGGATAAATTCAACTGAAGCGAAGCAGATCAGAGGATTTGGAACAACTAGAATTATTTAATAATTTAAGTTAATCGGTCGAAAATGTTTATAAAATAAAATAAAAATTAGTTCGATTGTTGTAATGAATTGTAAATACGGAATTACTGATTATAGACAATTAAAATTATTATTGTTCGATCTTGAATTCTGCATTGGATTGAATTGAAAATATATTATAAAGTATTACCTACGGCATGTATTCATTGTTGGCATCGATAGAAAAGAAAGATATTTCTTTTGTTATGCTTTATACCAAGCAACCAATCTTTTTCGCAGAGAATTTATAGTATATAGTCAAGTTAGCATATTCTATATTACATCGGGGATGGAAATGATAAGTTTAGTAAAGGGTAATAATAGGCCGGTATGTTAAGGACCTTAATGTTGAGGGCTAGGTATACATCATTATGAAGTCCCTCGATCCTCGATGCAATGCGAAAGGGTTAATACAGACAGTGGGGTGGGCAACAGCGCCATATTTGATCAATAATTGAGTTAAACAACTGGCAAACGATGTGATGTATAATATTCGTCCTAATTTACCCTTAACTCGGGACTTTTACTTCGACGTTAAGGACTCTTATTGCTTCAGTAAACAATGCACGAACGAACGAACGACGACATTGCAAGTAAATGCTTAAAAATGTAAAGTAATAAGTATAGAAAGTATGTAGGACTAGGAGAAAAGTAAAACGGCAACCCCTTCATGTGAAATGTCAAGCTGACCCTCCCCTTGTGTTTATTTAACCCTTTTTAAATATCGCACATTCGCATATAAGTTATAAGTAGAAATATATAAGTAAAAATAAGGCATGCAGCACGCACATCCATCGTTTCCAGCACCCAGCACCCATTTTAATAACGCCTCCTTACCCGTAGATATGCTTAAAAACCGTTCCAGTTGTTCTAGTTTAACCCTCCCGGTTATAACTGCACTAATATGGTTTCCATAATTAGGAATGCCGTTCGAATTTATTAGAGACTTATAGGAGGTTTTAACTCTTTACAAAGAAGATTTTTTTCTTAAATTTAAATGTTTCTATAAACAACGTAAAATTTTGGGAAAAGTCAAGTGGAAACGATCAATTCTTATTAAAATAGTGAAATGTACGTTAATGTCTAACGTCGTCGTCTTCGGGAGTTAATTATAATGGTGAAGGAACAGATTAAAAACTACATCACTTGGAAGTATACCTATGTACTTACGTACATAATACATAATAGTCAGAGGTGGATTTAGACATGGTCTTTATGGACTGCAGCCCAGGGCCCCGTTCAATCAAAGGGCCCCTTCGCTTGCGCCCACAATGAACTTATACAGTCGTACGTTTCCGCTCGAGTACTGACGATTCAAGACGCGATACAGCAAATAAGGCCCATCCGCTGTCGCGTTCCTGAAACCCTTCACTTTTTCATTTAATTGTTCTGTTTGACTGTTCACCGTTGTCCGTCACCGTCGGCATGTTCACTCATAATTTTGACTTTGGTGTTGGTATACCGCAAAAAGTTCAAAATTGAATTTAACGCCGGTCTTCAGGTCCTACACAGTGCGAGACATTTGATTGTTTCATTTCATCATCCAAGTACCCAGACTTTGGTCAATTGGGTATATGCCCCGAAATAGTGTAAGCCCAGGGCCACTAAACCTAGCGGTCCGCCCATGATAAAAGTTGTTTCTTGTTTTTCGCTGCGTGGTTAACAATTTTTGTGAGCGTGCTATACATGCACGTGAATATGTTTGTTACAGGCTACGATAGGAGAACATAATAAATTGCTTTTTGATTACTCGTGCGCCAGTCAGTTTGTCGAGAAACAAAAACAATTTACCAACAAAATACAAGTTTAAGTAAAGTAGAATTCGCCGCCATTCGCCATCGTTCACTTCACATCAGAGAGACTTACTGCTAAATCTAAATCTGTCTCCATTTAATGGAAACAACAAAACACAAACAATAGATGCACTACAAATTTGAATACGCGCATGTGAAAAACGTCTTATCGCATTAATTGTCATAATAATGATCATCACACAAAATATGTACGTTCATTATCATTATGGATTAATTATTCAAATGTGAAATATAAAATTATGCCTGTGAACGAAACTGTTTATGTGGGTTTTATTTAGTTTATTAGTGGATGTACTAATGTGGCTTTGAATAATTATTGAAATGATAAAACATAAATTTGCGGTATGCATTTTCAAGTGAACATATATTGCACAAAGAGCACCGCGCTGATAACAAACGCTGATGTCACCATCATGTCACATTAAAGTTTTATAACATCAAGGTCAACTATACTTGGACGATAATAGCATATTTATGTTATTATTTCTACTTAACTACTAAAATAAATCATATTAAGTATCTTAGTTATGTGTGAAAAAAGTACCTACATGTGCCCATTTTTTTAATAATCATATCAAAACAAACTTCAGAAATTGAGTTTCATAAATACAAGGATTTCATGAATTTATCTACTTACTATTAAGTATATATTTTCATATTATTTGTTGTGTAGGTACAATGTAAATGAAACCAACCACCTACAATCTAGGTACATAATAACATTTACGAAAACGACAACGATTAAAAATACATTTTAGGTTTAGGTAGCACTTCATTTTCATAAATATCATGCAAATGCATACAATAGTCTTCCTCAGAATATGTGAGAGTAAATATGTTACTGTAAAAATCTGAAATTAGTAAATTCTATGTTTTACCAGTCAGATTTTAACCCAGTAAGTTTTTACCAGCCGTAGTTTACCTTCCGTAGGTAAGAGTTTTTCCTTCTTTGGCAGCATCGGTGACCTACTCACTTCTTTCTGGAAAGGTAGTTAATGCAGCTTGGCTTGACTGGTAAAACTTAGGATTTACCAATATTCCGGCTTTTACAGTAACATATATGTATATACTTCTGCTGGTTGGATATCAAAACGACAGGGTTTTCGTTAGCGTTTGCATTGGTCGTCCGTTCTACAGAACAGTAACAACACTCAAAAAGTCTAAAGACTTGAAACTATCAACGATCAACATCAACACGTACAAGTACAATACACACACCCTTATTATTTACTCGTTAAAAATCATTGTATTTAAATGTAATAAACACAACACAGAACAACGCTACAGCAAACATCAAGACTGCGTCTGCATGATGGCAATTCGTTGCTGTTTTTACTGCTTGTTATATTTACTGTTGGTGTTTGCTTACATCACACAACGTGCACTCTTTAGTTATTCACCATTCAAATGATACAACGTATATTATTGTTATCAAGAATGCTGGAATTGCGTTGCGCAATTGAAAACTATACTTTTGACTAAATGAAAACGAATAGAAAATTTTCACAAATATGCAGAAGGTATGAAATTGAGATGTCTAATATTAATTTATATTATGTGGGTTTGTGTTTTAATTCAATGATTTGCTGATTTAGTTTAGCTCTTGGCCGTCAAGCATTCATTAAAATGTTAGGAAGCTGTCAATTTTGTTATATACGAGTATAGTTTGGATTTACACTAGACAACATGTTATAATGATGTATACATATGTGAATTGCATTCACTTTTACACAAACAATTAATAACTACATATA
>JARJEB010030063.1:0-10416 GCA_030264535.1 Liometoxenus newtonarum
TGACAGTTGCTTGTCAAATTTGACATTACATACCTCCAATTAAATTGACTGTAATTTGCCAAAAGTGACAGTTACTTGTCTAAACTGACAGTTCTTAGAGGTTACTTGTCACATGTGATAGTTGCTCGTCAAATTTGATATTACATACCTCTTTTTCAGAGACTATTTGAATAGCAACACAGTTTTCCTCCAACATTCGTATCAAATCCAAGGCGCACAACGTCAACGAATCGTAAGTAATGTTTTTGCTCAATAGAAAGTATCCAAAATGATAGAACCAATTCACAATTGGTCCGATCCGTGCATTTGAACGTATGTCGCGTAAAGCTTCCTGACGTAACTTCGCCGTGTTGCATATTAACGCGAAACACATCTTTTCAAAGTACTTAACGTAATGTTTCGAACTCGCTGTTACCTCCGGGTAACACGCTTTTGTCATTATTACATTACCCGGTTGTATTACCGTTCCAGTTTCTTCAGCCAAGTCAACTAGATTCACAATTGTGTCCTATAATCAGCACAAATATGACACATTATTAAAGAATCACAGACGAAAATCATATTGGTTTGGTTCCAACACATGTCAAAACAGTTTCGAACTACTGCACATGCGTAATTCCTCTTACGACTTCATAAATAAGTCCATAGGTAGGGAGTAAAGTTTGAAACTTGTGTTGGAACAAACCTACTGTACCTACATCCAAGTAGTACAGGTTCTTATCGGTGAAAGGTATGAAGTTGTAAGTGTTACTGGCTCCGTAGACTTTATCCAAACTTAAGTTGGCGAAAGTAGCATCAATGTCGGAGGACATGAGACATGTCCTTCCAGATAAGTGCGCTTTGGTAATCGCATCCTAAAAGACGATGATTATCAATTATCAACAAGTTCATTAGTTGTGTAGTGGTAATACTTGCATGTATGATGTGCCGCAATTTATAGCTTAAGTCTTCGGCTAAACTGTAAGATATTTCGCTGGATGGATGTTCGTAAATCGTTTGTTCGGCGTAGTTTAAGATAGATTCGCGTCCTAAACGTGCATAACTCTTCGTCATCGTTGTCTACAAACAGAACACATTTAATAAGATGGACGAAGAGTTATTCATTTGATAGAATGAAATGTAATATCAATATGATAGAATATTATCAGTACTTCGCCCATAAATGCTATTTCGATAAGTTGCGGTGGATCAATTTTCGCTGGTGGAACATACTCCGGTCGACGTTTGTCTCGTTCTTTCGTATTCTTCTTGCTTTTTGGACTTGTTGATGAGTTGTGTTTAGAATTCATTGATGATTTCATTCTACGTTGGGTATGAAATGCACACTGTAATTAATATTTATTCATTTAAAATGAATATGATAAAATTTACAAGCAAGGAACGTTCACCGACAAGAAAAAAGCCGAATGCACGTAACACGTAACCTCAAAACCAGTGTGAACTTATCCATCGTGAGTTGAAACATCACCACGGCAACACCGCAAATTCCAAATTTAAATGAAGCACTAACCGTCTAGATACGCACCCCATGCTTCTGTGGCGCCACCATCGGTACAATCCATACATTTTTATTTGAACTTCTGTCTTTTTAACCTGCTAAAAAGTTATTGTAAGCAAGAACGATAACTGTTGAATATCCGAATACGAAGGATCAACAGTATTGATAACTTTTCCAACGCAAACAATGCGCATGCACACACATATCAACATTTGTTTAAATGCACGTAACACGCAACCTCAAAACCAGTGTGAACTTATCCATCATGAGTTGAAACATCACCACGGCAACACCGCAAATTCCAAATTTAAATGAAGCAACATACAGTTGATCCCTAATGTTCATTACTACAGCTTTACCGCTAACCGTCTAGATACGCACCCCATGCTTCTGTGGCGCCACCATCGCTACAATTCTTACATTTTTATTTGAACTTATGTCTTTTTATTATCCTGCTAAAAAGTTATTGTAAGCAAGAACGATAACTGTTGAATATCCGAATACGAAGGATCAACAGTATTGGCAACTTTTCCAACGCCATCAATGCGCATGCGCAAACATATCAACATTTGTTTAAAACAAAAGTTGTTTTCTGTCTTTTTGGCTTTTGTGAAAATTAGGAAGCTGTGAAAGTGAAATGGTACTTGTTATTTTATGAAAAAGTTTATTACAAAAGTTGTTGCTTTGTAAAATTGCTAGCAAAATTACATCGTATCAAAAATTCGCGTATCATTACAATATAGCTAGTAAATTCAAACATTATAAAAATGTACAGTTTGATTTCATTTCCTGTGTTGTGTGTATACAAATGTTTTTGTAAAAATGCAAATGGTTGCTTCCAATCATCGTCGAAGGCCTCCAAAAGTCTCTTAATTCACGACATGAATACATATATGTCATGTTGTAATCAGTGATGGATGATCGGGCATGAGGGTGAGCGACATTTTGTTTTATTTTAATATATTTGAGCTGTTTGCTCATTGCCATTATTAATAAATCATACAAACTATTGCATAAATTGTACAAAATTGACATGAAAAGTGTTTGGCAAGGCTATTACACGATATAAAGCCATCAAAACCGGATTTTCTAATTAATTGTTGTACTTCTTCGTTAAACATTACACTTGTTTCATTTCGGCTGCCATTTTGTGGCCAATTAGTTCAGACATTTTGAATGGAGATGTTCCATGTCAGCCGATCCGGACCACTATGCCATACAATTGGAACACCTCTGCACTACCAAGGCTCCAATCGTATTCGTTGCGAGTTCGTATTTTCGTTTGCAAGTTCACAACGAAAACACGAACTCGAACGAAGGCAATAAATTGAAGCCTTGGCGGTGCAGAGGTGTTCCTTTATACCGTCAGAGTGGTCCGGATCAGCTGCTTAAAATTAACTGCGTGACGTCATCATGACGAAATGTGGAACATCTCCATTGTTTTATGTTGTCAAAATGAATAAAACGGAATGAATTGGCACAAAACTTAACCATAACACATTAACTTAAAACAATACACAAATCAATAACAATACAAATTCGTTTCATTTCATTTTAACCTCAATCATTACCTGCTTTCGATTTACCACTGTATTTATACTCAAGAGTTGTTCCGAGTGGTTTAACGTGACATATTCGTAGCAGCTATATTGCTTTTCATTCAATAAATTAATGTTGTTGCACTATTTACAACAATAGTGTGCACAGTTTTATAAGTGACACTCAATCATCAATCATGTTTAACAGAACAATATAATAAGTGTATAAAAATTAACATAATGATAATGGAATGAATATTTTCATTTTGAAAGTACGTTTCGTATTTCACATTTTTCCAAAATAGCTTTGTTCCAAGACAGTTGAAACTACAATCCAACGAATACTTGTGTTGGAACAAACCCAATTTACATATTTCCACCATTGTCCATTACGTATCAAAAACAATAGTTTCCTTTAAATATTTCTAAATATCTTAATTATATAATTTATATTTTATATAAAGAATATTTATATTCATATGTATATAGAATAATATAAGTGCATCTATTTTCATAAAAAAATATCAAAAATTTTTCTTCTCATCTCAAATCACTAATTTCTTATATGGGTATATATAATATATATAGGTATATAAATCGTATGTACATTAAGCATCGTAATCCTAAATCTACCTAATCGTAAATATTTAATAGTTAAAGTTAATGTATTAAGTCATCGATGTATATAAAGTTACAGTTGAATTTTATGTATTTGACTTGTTTTTGATTTTTGTGATTTTCGTCGTACAGTCTTTATTTAATGCAAAGTTTTGACCATTTGACCTTGATATTCGGTTCAAGTTACGCTATCTTTATTTGTTGACAATGACACTTGTCATAAAAACATGAATTCAATGAGGCAATCCAGAAGAGCTGTTTGCACATACACAGAATTGGACTATTGTGTATTCGTTTTTGTCCTCCAGCCTCAGTTTCTCTTAAGCATTTTGTCTCTTTTGCAAATGACATTGACAGCGTTCTCGATTGACGGATTGTTTTATAAGAGTATGCAATACTTTTGACAGTGATCAAAACAATGACGGCCAAATTTTCCAACGAGTGTACTCCATAACTGTAATTTTTCTGATATCTGTCAAAGGTATTGCATTCACCTATATTTCTTGTTTTTTAAATTAAATTTTTGAAAATTAACACAGAACAGCAAAATAAGCTGTAAATGTAAATAAGTACGTAACATACCGACTTTTTTTTAAAGACTTAAACCTACTATCGTAATCATTGTCATAAGATCATAAGACATAACATTAGCCTTTCTTTCGTTTGGTCTTTTTTCGTATGACATGTTAAAATTTAAATAAAACAAACAGGTCATACAGAAATACAAACAACAAATTGCAGATGAGCGTATGATTGATAAATTGGACGACACATAAAGGACGGTTTATGATTCCATCATGAACCGTAACATGTAAATATTATGTAAATCATAAACCATCCTTCGTTTTTAGTTTGTATATATAAAATACGATATTTGTTTTTCAAACAATTTTCCCGTTTGATCAACGATTACAATTACAAAGTACATATAAAGAGAAAAAAACAATACTGTTTTGTAAGTATGAACCTATGAACCCGCCACCATAAAGCATTCTAAGGCACGTCTCCTTTTCGGTGTGAATCTAACGTTTTGATTTGATGATTATTTCGCAAATTCGTATCGAATCGAAATAACTATATGTTATAATTTTATTTTATATTTAAAGTTAATGTCTTTTTGAAAGTATCATTACTTTTGTTACTGGAAATTCGAGAATTTCGCATTTTTATTTGCTTTCAAAGCTGCGCGTTCGTGGCTTGTTCAATGATCACCACGTAATAGTTCCATAAGTAGATTAAAGCTTGGTCCTTCACCGTCTTTAGATTTTATAGTTAACATTTCTTTGCCCACCTAAAACAAAAAGAGTGAATTAGTAACTTAAAAACTAAGAAAGTTATCCGCCATTTGTACGGCATGAGCAATTAGCACAACTCCATGCAGAGGTCACTACTCTGTATTATCAAGTCAAGGTCAATTACAGTTCAGGAATGCGTTCCAATTAGAAGTTTATTACATCTTGTAATAAACGTGAGCGCTTACAGCGTGAAAGCACCCAAATGGAAAGCAACTGACCATGGACCTGTTTGTAGTGAGTAACGACCTCTGCATGTGATTGTGCTAACTGCACCTGCTCTACAAAACTAGACATAATTAATTTTTAGATGGGATAGATAGGAAGTGGGGGCGGGGGGGGGGGTCTACTCTTTTGATGTCTGATTTATACCTGACATGTGCGTTGTAATTCGGGTATTCGCAGTAGCAGTTCGCCAAATTTCGCAGGACTATCAGGATAATGCGTTAACGTGTAGTCTTGAAGTGCTTTCAACGCCTTTTCTTGTGACGCTCGCACCTTTTCAGCCTCTCTTAATTCAGACGTATCTAAATCATAGAAATATCGTGTTTTATTCGTTTTATACGCGGATTGGGAATATACACCCATACCTGAAGTTAATAATACTATAACTTTCATGGCAACATATTCGTATCTGTCGACTCGCAATCGTCGCAATTGTTCAGTGAAATTGAGCATTCGTTCGATGCATGCCTGCATACCCAAATCCCTAGCCTGTGCCGACGTGATGCTCTTGCCCAACGATACGCGAATCTCACCCGGGGTCGACATCGATCGGAAACAGCACGAAAACAATAACAATTCGCACCATGAATTTATTAACAGACAAATTTGATCGTCAATCTATAAAGAGAAAATACCACAGAAAATCACAAATGTAGTGTGGTATCAAAATGTCGGGGGCCCAATTTTAAACTTACGGATATGTTTTTAAATAACGGCAAGCTTTTGCACCATTTGACAATTTTATACAAACGATGATCGGCGATATTGCACAAATTAGCAACAAAATCCGGATTCGTGTCTGTCGAACCGGCCAATGCAGTGCCTGCCAGTAGGGGATGCATTGATAGGTTATGAACAGCACCGCTACCACCTTCACGGCCTAGACTTCCTTCCGTGTTCAATTTGTTGAGTTCCAGTTCGTTGTAATGCCATAAATGTTCCACGTCCATTATTTCCTTAAAAAATAAACAACATTAACCATTCCAATCATACATACCGTGCGATTTTTTTATCATCGAACATAGCATCTGCTATGTTCCTATGTGCGACGGTAAAATAAACGAGTCAAACTCACACACCGACGGACGGTGAGAGACAGAGAGAGAGAGAGAGAGAGAGAGAGAGAGAGAGAGAGA
This sequence comes from Liometoxenus newtonarum, assembly GCA_030264535.1. NCBI lineage: Eukaryota > Metazoa > Arthropoda > Insecta > Coleoptera > Staphylinidae > Liometoxenus > Liometoxenus newtonarum. The sequence continues at coordinate 6,308 of JARJEB010030063.1, forward strand.
GAGAGAGAGAGGGGGGGGGGATGATAATGTATTGCACTGACGGGAGGGATTGGCCTTTCAGGATATTTTATGGAAAAAAAATCGCGAACAGACCGCAGACTATTATTTCCTGCGTACATTTTTATTATTTCTACCTTTTCTTGGTTTGATGAAGAAATTGTGAACAATCAATTCAAATTATGACAAGGAACAAAATTGACAACTGACAGTAACGTCGTGGTCATACAGATTACTTTGATCGTGCATCAGTCCGGCGGTGCGGCGTTAGTAATACAAATCCCTACTGCCATGAGTTTAACTCGTTTATTTTACCATGGTACATAGTAACCATATAGGAACATAGCATATGCTATGTTCCACAATAAAATAATCGCACGGTATATTGAAGAAAAACGTACTTGCAATAATGCCGGGACACCATGTCGTGAACTCATCTTTTTCCCATGCGATTGTGATTCGGATGGCTCAACCTTAACACTAAATCCACCCAAATGCGTTCCATCCATACCACCACCACCACCACCCTGCCTTAGATCACTGGAACTGGCACGTAATTCGGGATGATTAGTCAACGATGGCGGCAACGAGTACGAACACTGATACGTAGAGCGTCCACCGCGTGTCCGATCTTCGCGTATTGCCTCCAACTTCATGCCGCATTGCAAACACTTTTCGAAACGACAGGCAGGACACTTCTTACGCGTGGCTACCGTTACGGGGCACACAGCGCCGCGAAGACACACATAGTTCTTTCGGTTTTGCACCGTTCGTTTGAAGAAACCCTTACACGACTCACAGCTGAAGATGCCGTAGTGAAAACCGGAGATTTTATCACCGCAAATTGGACATGGACTGGAAAGAAAGAAAGAACAATCGCAATTTCGACAAAGACAGCAAGGCAAGACGGAATGGAAGCAAACCTGTTGATAAGCTGTTGCCGTGATATCCCTGGCTGGGCCGGAAGTGACGTATGCATTAATCCGGTCTTATCTTCACCGAGATTATCATCCAAGAGGTTGTCATGCTCGGAACTCGTCGTGAATTGAGTGTTCGAGTCTTCCTGCAGGCTTCTGTAGAGGACATTGTGATGTAGCGGACTACCATGGATATTTGGCATATGCCTACCCTGAAATGTAAAATGGCGGCTAATTGGACTGCACAAATTGGCGGACAAAAGAGGTTGTGCACTTACCTGGATTGGACTATGCGTCGGCGAAAATTGTTGCGTTGGTGAAACGGACACCGAAACACTGGAATACGAGCAACAACTCGAATGCGACGCATCACTATTATTTCGACTTAAATTCGGTGTTAGTGTAACGTGTCGTTGAGTCAGTGGACTTTGCGTTGGCGATGAAAAGACGCTATACGCAGAATGCACAGCAGAGTCTGGGCTAGGCGTTGGTGGCACATTTAGCGCTTTGTGTACAAGATCCTTGGGAAGCATCGGCAACGGATGCCGCTGCGATAACAATGGCGAATTGCTAGGCGTCGAATGCAGCGAATAATTCGTCGGCGCTTGCTTCAGTTTCATGATGGGACTCTCTTTCGAATCATTGAGCGTTGCTGATACAGAAGTCTGTCCATGACGATCATGAGCGGCTTGATTTGGTTGCATTGACAAGTTTTCAGGTACCTGAAAGATACTTAAAATCAATTACGGTGGTCGCTCGACAAAAAAAAAATGCTGGTGATACTACTTACATGGCCATTCTCATCGTCGATACTCATATCCCGCTCCCCATCGGAGAGTTCACCTTCCCAGGACATGGGTCGCGGCACTATATCACTGCCACCATCATCGCCTCGATCGCGTTTGTTTTTGTGTCTCATATTGACGCTGGATTGGAAATCGATTTGAGCGACTTCGGCGTCGGAACTGTCCAACGGTTCTCCGTTGATGTGATGCTGCTGGTGATGATTATGGTGATGATGATGATGGTTGTGATTATGGGTATGGTGATGATGTATGGATGCATCGTCGGATATGTTTGTGGCAGTTGTTGGACCTGGAGGTGGTGGATACGGCGGCTCAATGTTGATTGGCGTCACGGACACGTTCGGCGATCGCATGTCCGCAGCCATAATTGTGCTCGCCGATAATCAGCTCGCCGAAATTCGATAAGTGCCACCAGCAGACGACGACATCATTTTCAATGATTAGGTATGTACTACTGCAAAGAAAATAAGCATTTTTAGAAAAGACGAAAACCATCAGAAAACATATGGAAAGCTGAAAAGTTAGGTTAGCTTTGTAAAGCAAAATTCAAATATTACTTTGTCGAGCTTTGTATAGTTGAAAATATGGTTATTTACAAAATTTACAAAATTGACAACTGACAGTAACGTCGTGGTCATACAGATTACTTTGATCGTGCATCAGTCCGTCGGTGCGGCGTTAGTAATACAAATCCCCACTGCCATGAGTTTAACTCGTTTATTTTACCATCGTACATAGTAACCATATAGGAACATAGCATATTCTATGTTCCACAATAAAATAATCGCACGGTATATTGACGAAAAACGTACTTGCAATAATTGCAAGAACATTGAAGTTCTTGGGATTGTGATGGTGAAAACAGGAAAAGTTGTTCGCCTTGCACATTGCATTTGCAAAAATATTCAATGAATGCGTGTCTCGGTTCGAAATGTTGAATGTTTTGAATCCGAATGCGTCAATGTTGTTTGTTCAAAGCGTTATTGGACGAAAAAAAAATCAAAGTATACAAAATATACATAGCGTTCAGCTCAGGTTAGGTTAACATTAACGATTAACAAGAAAAATACAAGAAAAACGTTAAAACTTATATTGGTTCTCTCTGGGACAAACAACTGCAGTGCAACATAATGTTGGGCACAAAGGCATGAAACATAAAACACATGCATAAAGATGCACACAACACATGCAATTCGTGAAGTATATGCATGTCTCGAACTCGCATTACAAGCACCTTCATATTATCACATATTGAAAAGAACACTTGACTATGTGAGGCTGAGTATTCGACGCAGGAACGCATTCCATCACCATCGGTAAGTAGAAGAGTTTTAACTGTAAGTTAAGAGAGTAAAAGCGACAAAATGTTGATTACCTTGTTACTTGTTACAAGTCACAACCTCAATTCAATAATAATCTGCATAAGAATGAACGAAACAAGAATCAACTATGAGTTAAAGTATATTATTCAATGAGTGCATATACAGGCTATTATATGCAATAGCGAGACTCGGTCGAGCGGAGTAATCGCCTGATGCACTGACTTGTCCGTTCCATATCCTCATCCTCTCCTCGTCCGTCGGTGTGTGTCTTTAACAATACAAATCCGGACTGGCATGAGTTTGACTCGTTAATTTTAGCTGGGAACATAGCACATGTTCGACGGTACAATAAACGCACGGTATGTATAGCTGCATGATGCGATTGTGTTGTGGACATTTCAAAAATGCGAATACCAATACCAATGATACAACCATAAAACCAAAGTAAGTATTACGAAATGTCGGTTATGACATAAATTTCTCCCTGAATAGGCAAACTTCAAACTAGATTATTGCAAGTTGCAAGCAATAAAATAAATATTTATTGCTGGCACACACCGCCTATACCTACACATGCATATCAAGAGCGTTGATTTTACCATCTAATATGTGAATTTTGATACTTGTCATATTTGCTGACTAGTCATGGTGGTATGTCGTCGTACGTCCCACAGTCCCCACTCCCTCCCCGTCCGTCAGTGTGTGTTTAGCAATACAAATCTCGATTGACATGAGTTTGACTCGTTTATTTTACCGTCGAACATAAGAACATGCTATGTACAACGGTAAAATAAACGCACGGTATATCCACATACATGAAACTGCATGGTGCTTAACTAATTTATTTATTAAATAAAACGAAAATCATGAATTTGTGAAATCGCGATCGCTTATAAATAAATATTTATTAATATTTAAAAAGGTTTTGCATTTAATTATACAGAGACAGACTTTCAATTCGAACGTGAGGGAGGGGCGTAGGCAGGATTCCATGCGGGGGGGGGGGGGGGGGGGGGGGGGAAAAGGGGAAGAACAAAAAAAAACCCCCAGCGGTAACAAAAAAAAAA
>JARJEB010030064.1:0-15240 GCA_030264535.1 Liometoxenus newtonarum
CACACACACACACACACCCAACACCACACACACACACACCCCACACCACACACACACACACACACACACACACACACACACACACACACACACACACACACACACACACACACACACACACACACACACACACACACACACACCTATACACCAAATATATACTTATGATTTGATAATTTTACATGTTTATTGCTGGGGATCAAGGGGGAATAAAGGATTTTCTTTTCTTCATTGCAATTGTGCAACGGTCGGTAATTTTCATCACAATCTAAATAGTTCTGTCATCTGTGAATCGATCACGATAAACAGCATTTGTTATCATCCGGCCGTTTAGTTCTCTTCAATTTGCTACTACTGCCGGTCTTCTTGCAACTGGTGCACTGCTTGTCTCCACTTTCCCCCAACTGCATGCTATTCTCAACGGTTGATAACTCCCCTGGCCCTCCTTCCGAAATAATGGCCAAACACTCGGCAATGCGTTCCAACGACTCGACTGATTCAGATTCCAACGAGCTGCCAATTCCAGAATCGGAACCAACATCTTTGATTTTTACAGCAGCGACAGCTTTTTGAATCATCACTTTAACTATATCCTTCTTTGTATCACTGATACCTGATACGGTTGCAGCACTACCAGGGCAAGGAACTTGTTGAACAATCGCTTCCAGGTCCGTTACCACTTCGGTTGAGGAGAGGTTGCTGATCTTGCCTTGTAAGTTGGGCGCCACGGTCAGTGGTGGTAGTTCGCAATCAGTTTCGATCACAGTACACGGTAGAGACTTTGTCTTCTTCGCATTGTGTTTGCTCTTGGCGATTTTCCTCTCTTGGGTGGGAATGGAAATACTACAAGCGGGAAGCTCAAATACTCCAGCATGCGACGATTTGAAATTCAAACACGACGATACCGAGAGCCGACTCGGAGCTGGTGGTGGTGGTATATCGCTTCCGGTTTTCAGACACTTGAGAGCTTTGCTTTTGGCACTTGACGAAAGGAATGATGTTGCCAATGTTGTAAATTTCGGAGTAGAAATAGATCGAACGCCTTGAGCTATTGATACTGTCGAAACTGTTGTTGCAGATGATGATGATGATGATGATGATGACGGGCACGAAACTAGCTTCGAAGGAGAAGACTTGACTTTTTCCGGTTTCTGCGATGTCTTCGAACACTTTGAACAAGCAGAGAACGGCATGGTAGATGAAGATGTGGACGTAACTGCAACTAGAGCAGTTACTGACGTTGCCGTGTCCAGCAAAACACTGGGACGCAAAGCGACATCATCCCCATCATCGGGTGTAGTCCTTGACTTGATTGGTGGCGGAAACGATGTACAACTGGAGGAGCCAATTGAGTCGGTGAACAAGCTCCAGTCCAAATCACGATTTGGATCTAAAATCTCCAATTCCCCGCCGACCGGTTGCAATTCCTTTGGCATTTTCAAGCAGTCATGATCGAACGTGATCCTCGGCCATGTAGCAGCGCTTGCACCATCAGTTTCCTTGCACAAGCTGCGAGATGATCCCTCATCTCTACTCGGCTCCACAACTTCATCCGCTTCATTGATGTGAAGCAAGTTTGTCCGCTCGACAAATTGCTCTTTCAAATACGGCCTGCTGTTGTTACTGCAGCACGCTTTATTCAGTGGTTCGACGACATTGTTCCGCTTGCTTGGTCTAGCACAAGCACCTTCGCGTTCGCAAGCCTCACCGTCCTGACCCTGACAACTTGCATTGTTGCTATTTCGGTTCGCACCCTCCCTATTTCTATCTCTATCATTTCTGCACACCTTATTGTTCTTCCTGATAGCACCTTCGCCCACGTACACCTTCGGTTCGAGCACTGTGAGGTTCTCCAAACAAATCGGTTCGTTGTCGCCATTATCGCTGCTATCACCATTGTCAGCGGCAGTATGATGACTATTGTAGTAGGAAGGAAACTGGTGCGCATGCCGTCCATTGCTGTCCTCCTCGTCATCCTCAAAGATCCAATCGTCCCGAACGAAATACCGCTGACGATATTGTCCCCCCGACAGCCGGCCAGTGTTCACCTGATCGTAGCGATTCATAAGGACACAATTTGTGCACACGTATTGACAATCACAATGGCGCTTCGGCGATGGTGTCGTCGTACACGATGACAACTCGTACCAATCACCTTGACTCTGCGAATCACCGCTTGTATTTGCAGCCTCCTCGGTTTCCGCAACGCCCGCCGCCGACGAACAGCAATCTTTGCTGACAGCTGCATCAATGGGATCAATATTAATGAGCAGATCATCTACATACAAGTCAAGCTCATCCTCTCCCATCGTCAGTTCCCTTAGCACGCGATCTTCGTCGTGAACATAGTTCCTACAATGTTTATGACTTTCCTCCTCTTTGGTGCCTTGCTCTTCCACATCAACAATATGCATTTTCCCACATTTCTTCACCATGTTCTTGCTGCTATCTGAAATTGTGCCAATTGTGTCACTTTTAATGAGTGGTTCATTGACAATGTCGTCGTCGAGTACGTCTTCATCATACACCTCCTTCTTAGCCGTCTCGCCAATTTCTCGCTCGAAACTTTCGGCTAGAGTGTCGCAAGGATGATCCGCAACAATCTCATCCACATCGTCGTCATCGTTTTGTTGTTGTAATTGCACAAACTCCTGTTCAAGAGTCGACTCCTCCTTTGATGGTTGTCCTTCTTCTTCTTCATCTTCTTCTTCTTCTTCTTCCATCACCGCTACCAATTGTGCTTCTTGCTGATCTTGGCACAATAGAATTTTGGCGGTGTCGTCAGTGTCGGCGTCGAACTTATCTCGAATGGCTTGCATTTCCTGCTGGTACTTTTGCCATCGTTCGCTCTTCTTTTTCACGTACTGCTCGATATACGCCTTTTGTATATCGTCAATGGTCACGTCGTATTGGTTCGTAATCTCTGCCATTTTCAATGCAATCGTCTTATATCCGTTGACCAACTTTTCGTAGGCGGCTTCCTTCATGCAGTCCTCATCGCACGTCCTACATTTGGTTCTCACCGCCGGCAATGGCGGCAACATGATCGGTTTCATTTCCTCAATGTTCTCACCGTTATCATCCATAATGAGCATTCGCTTTGCATTGTATTCCGCATCGTTGCCCAGTTGCAAATTGCCAAAGTCTTCGTGGACCAATGCAATTTCCGAGTAGCTACGATGAAGACCAAGACCACCTCCCCCTTGGTTCTTCAAGGTCGACACGTCAAAATCACTATTATCATAGTTTTCGATGAGAATCAGATTGTTCGAATTGCTGATGCGTATCTCCTTTTTCGATGGCACTCGTTTAGGATGATACTCCGGACTCCGTTTCAACACTTTGGGCGGTACATTTGGATTGTGTGCATTATTGTTTGCTTGCATTACTACATTTGTCATTTTCTTTTTATGCTTGGACCTTGTATCTTCGACAAGGAATAATTCGCGTGGGTTTCGCAACAGGGAGATGTCAGTTTGACTGGATTGGACTGTAATTTTGCTGTACGATTTCGACGGCAGGAAATGTTTAAACATTTTTTTCAGGATTTTCATGTATTCTAAGAAGGGAAAACGTATAATAGGCAAAGCATTAGGATCAAGAAAAATGAGAGGAATGAACACCAACAAGCAGACTTTTCGCCATTAAATCTAAAAAAAAAAAGAGCAACAATTACCTTTGATGTGATGTGGATTGTTGGCGGAAAACTCCGTTGGATGGTTGGCCAGTATGATGGCTAGGCATTGGGCAACGCAAGCATTTGGAGCACAATAGAGCGCTGGCGTCAGCCCGTTATTATCGGCTGCCATCACCGACGCGCCTTTCTTAATCAATTCGCTGGTGAGCTCAACCAAACCGTTGCGCGCCGCCAAATGCAATGCACTAAAAACGCACGATATACATCGATCCGTCAGACAAGAAAGAATGAATGCTGCACTACTTACGTTTTCTTGTCGTTATCAACCATATTGATGATGTCCACGTCGGAAATGTATTCCAATAGAAGCAGGGCAGTGTGATTATGCCTTCGAAGACATGCAACATGTAGCGCTGTGTTGCCGTTCGAATCCGCTGCCTTCAAATCGGCGTTATGTGCTAGTAATAAATCTGAAACAATCATTTCGCAATAGATTCAAGATGAGATAAGAGCAAGGCATGCATGCATGCATGCATCCACATACACACACACACACACACACACCTATGACTTGACTCTGTCCATTCTGTGCGGCAGAAATCAAGGCACTTCGTCCAATTTCATCTCTAGCCTCAACATCGCCACCATTATCCAGCAAGAAGCGGACGCAATCAGCATGTCCATGCCACGCAGCTAGATGCAAAGGCGTTCGATTGCGCGTATCCTGCGCCTTCACGCAGTCGATGCCAAACTTTGTATAGAGCAGATCCAAACAACGTTCCGAACCCGTGAATCTAACCGAAAAACAAAAAAAAAACAAAAAAACAATAAAAAAATCATCCCCGCACGCAAATCACTTCATTTTTTGAATCAATCAATCAATACATACGCAGCGCAATGCATCGGCGTAAAAGCATTGCCCTCCAACTGCTTGTAGATGTTCATTTGCAATAGATAATCTAAACACGTAGCATTGCCATAATAGGATGCCCAGTGGAGAGCACTAAACGCATTCTTGTCCAACACCAGCGCCTCCTTCTCGTCGACATTCTGTAGAATCTTCTGCAGGCACTTCAAGTGTCCGCAAGCAGCGGCAAGATGCAGCACCGTCTTCCCATTGATGTCGGCCGAGGTAAGCGATGACCCGCAACTTATCAACAACTCCACCACATTGTTCTGATCCGTGACGACCGCACGAAACACCGACGAATGCAGATCGGTGTCGACGATATTCGGATCCGAATTCGATTTGAGTAGTGTGAGCGCGCAATCCTGATGCGAGCCAGAAATCGCTAGCATCAACGCCGTCCGATTGTATCCGTCCTGCTTGTCGATGATGCTCTTCACTTCCGCATTATCAACGAGCAACGCCAGACAATGCAGATGCCCATTCTTTGCACTATAGTGCACCGGACTCATTCCACTGACATCATCGCAGATGGCCACTTTGGCACCGTAACGCAGCAACATTTGCACATTGTGCGTGTGTCCCTCCCGCGCGGCAATCAATAGCGGCGTATATCCCTCCTTCGTTTTGATGTTGGTTTCGGGGAAGAATGGAATTATCGAGCGCAATATATTGAGATCGGCGTGTCGTGATGCAAGATGCAGAGGCGTCGTCTCCGGCATGCCCGGCTCCAGAAAGTTGATGCTCTTCCCAACGGCCTTCAGAAGCAACTCCAACGATGTGCGATTGCTGCCGTTGACCGCATAGTGAATGGGCGTGAAGCCCTTGACGTCTTTGAGCAGTGGATCGGCCTTGTGTTGCAACAGATACTCGACACATCGCCCTTCGACGTCGTAGGCGGCAGCCAAATGCAAAACACTACACCCATCCGCGTCGAGCACGTTCACCGGCGATCCGATCCCCACCAAGGTGTACAAGCAATTGTAATGACCTCTCGCCGCAGCGTAATGCAGCGCTGTGCGACCGATGGAGTCTTGCAGTTTGAAGTTGCCGCCGCGAGATACTAACAAATCAAGGCACTCCACAGATCTGGAAAATTGTGTAGTGTACATACGAATGAATCACTCCAAACTCACAACGCGGCTAAACTGCTAGACTTACTCTCTCTACTTACCCTTTATACGCGGCACAATGAATCGGTGTCCGGCCGTTATCATCGAGAGAATTCAAGTCAACCGTCGCCTGCAGAAACTTTCTGCACACCTCCACGTAGCCAGACAGGCAGCAGAAATGTAAAGGTGTCCGACCCTCATAGCTGGCGACAGACAGTAAGTACATGCATGCACCTTAGTTAGTAGGTAGCTACCGCAGAGAGAGAGAGAGAGAGAGAGAGAGAGAGAAAATTGACATTTTTTGCAGATGCACTCACCCTCTTTTAGCCGCTTCAGCACCAAAATCCAATAAAGTAGCCGTAAGTATGTCATGTCCATACTGTGCCGCAATATGCAACGCAGTATTCCCATTCTTGTCGGCGCAATCGACAGTTGCACCCTTATCAATCAGTCGCTTGCTGCGAGTGAACCGTCCGTAGATCGCGCTCATATGCAACGGCGTTCGCCCATCAGCGCTCTGCCGATTGATATCCACACGCTCCTGCTCCAGCAAGTAGGCGAGACAGCCGACGCCCTGCGTACTCGCCGCTGATATATGCAGCGGTGTCTGCCCCTTATAGTTAACCGCCTCCACGTTGGCATTGTGCGCCAGCAATATCTGACACACGGACAGATGCCCGTTGAGGCATGCGATGTGCAGCGGCGTATTGCCAAACGCATTCTGCGCGTTCACATCGGCGCCAGCCGTTAGCAGCAAGCTGCACACGTACACCATTCCGGATGCTGTCGCCGCATGCAAAGGCGTATACTGATTGCGATCCTTCACACTGATATCGGCGCCGTGCTGTACGAGAATGTTGACGGTGTCGACATGGCCTAAATGTGCAGCCCAATGAATGGGCCGGCAGTCTTTTTTATCACAGGCATTCACGATACTACCACGCGACAGCAACAGTTCGATCACATCGTTGTGTCCGTTAAGAGCTGCGTGATGCAGCGCCGTGCAGCCGGAGCGATCAGTCACGTTCACATTTGTTATGTGGTTGAGTAGATGCTGGATGCAGCCGATTGCGTTGCTGGCGGCGGCGATATGAAGTGGCGTTTGCCACTGACGATCGCGGGCCGTCGTATCGGCTTTGTGTTTCAGTAATAATTCAACAATATTCTGCAAAAATCACCACACCACACCAACCAACCAGTGTTTTAAACAGTCCAACACAACAAGTTTCAACTTACGTCAGCTCCAACACCACACGCACGATGCAACGGCGTCAACCATCGGGAGTCCTTTGTATTCACCCTGGCGCCTTGCGCGAGTAACAGTTCAGCCAGCTCTCTATCACCTTTATACGCTGCTGCATGGAGAGGACTTCGCTTTTCACCATCTGCACAATAAACAAACAAAAAAAAAAAAAGCATGTTAACTCCAACTCCACTACACCAGCTGTGTGTGTGTGTGGCTGTGTGTATGAATCAATTCATTTGTTTGTTTCATAAGTAAGTTGCGAGTATACCGACCCTGATAATTAACATCTGGTTTGCTTTCCAATACAGCTCTAACATCTTCGATTTCACCACTGAATATTGCTTGAATTAATGGTGGCTGTATGAACAAGGAATAAATCGTTATGTTTGCATGTGAAATGATTCATTTGTTTGGGATTGGTTTGGTGTACGGTACGGTACCTGTTCCTCCAATTTTAACATAACCATGATACTCGTCGCCGTCGATCCGTTGATTCGTGTGCGTGTGCAACGCAAATCTCCTGGTTGTTACAATACCCACAAAAGTCCAACCAATCTTGAAGCAGTCTCAATCTCAGCACATAAAATATCATCAAACAAACCATCAATCAAAACGAAAACATAAATAAATTCCAATTAGAATTACGTAAACATTATGCCAATTGTAAACGTAACCGCGTCCCAGAACCAGAACCAAAAAGCAAGTACTGTTTATTTTTCGTGTTTTTTTTTGTTTTTTTTTGCGCTGGGGAGGTAATAAAAGAGATTATTATTGCATTGAAACGATACGTTTTTGACTTGACGGACTGGTAGGACCTCGACCTATTATTATTATCCTAGAAATTCTTCATTCCACCACACTATACACGACACGACGTACTAACCGATTTTGCAAATGCAAACTGTCACTTGTCTCTTGTCATCAAATTTCAGAAAAAAAAACGATCGAAGCGCCACTTTACCATTTTGACCGCAAATTGCAAAAAAATAACGCTTTTTTCATTTTCTACTGAAGGGTAGAATTATAAAAGGGTAAGGGTACGGCGGAAACAAAACACTGGGAAAATTCTTACAGTTTTCACACTGCAAAAGTAGGCAACTTAATGATCATATTCCGGAACGCTTTTGTGATTGGCTGATGGCACCCTGTTAAAACGATCGAAGCGCCACTTTGCAATTTTGACCGCAAACTGCAAACAAATAACGTTTTTTTCATTTTCTACTGAAGGATAGAATTATATATAAAAGGGTAAAAATGCGGCGGAAACAAAACACTGGGAAAATTCTTACAGTTTTCACACTGCCAAAGTAGGCAACTTAATGATCATATTCTGTAACGCTTTTGTGATTGGCTGATGCGACACTGTAGCTAGACACAAATGTCCGATGTTGTAAAGTCAATTTTGATCAAATTACCTTTAGAAACTGAATTTTGCGCCGAAGCCAAACGAAGCGCGATCACTTGATTGCCAGGCCTGAAAAAAATACAAAAGAAATTAGAGAATTCATTTAATAAACAATCCATAAAACTACCTTACGCCATCTTGTTCGATTATGGTGCAGGTGCAGGACGTGCAGGTCCATTGTGTTTGCCTTTCTATGCATTGTTTTTTTTTTCAGTTTGAAAGTCCTTTTCCGCGTTTCAGTTCCTCATATTCATACTGTTCTTGTGCGAGGAAAGATGACAAGGCAATTTAGACAGTTACGAGCGAATAGAAAGTGTTATTCTTTGGTATAATTATAACCTAAGCACACATATTTGGTCCTATAAATTGTACACTTATACCGTTTTCTTTCCACTTCAAAAACAAGAATTAAGATGCAGACGTAATAATCATAAAGAAAAAGCATGATATGATTGCATGATAGCCCAATTTTCTGCTTGTGTGCATTGCATATAAAACCCTTTGAAAAATTAAAAACGCACAGAAAACGACGTTTTAATTTTTTTTACAAAATCACAACGAATGACTAGTATAAATAAATATTACATGGTTTTCCCGTGGATTTTCCATATTAAAGGCTGAAGGCATTTTTATAATAGGAATGTTGGTTGCGGAAACGAATTTTTCGGATCAAATATCCCTCCAAGTTAAAATGGCAACGTTGCGGTTGCTGAACGTTGCCAATCAAATTTCGGCAATGTTGTCATACATATTTGGAGGAGAGAGTGTTTTGCCACTATTTGGTAAGCACGGCAAATTTCCGCCTAGCTACACTACTTGCCGGCAGTGCCATAATCCACTTGCGTATCCCAGTAACAAGCACCGAACTCATAACAAGAATGGCGCCCGCAATTGAATAGCCATTGGGCACTTCCTGAAAAAACATCACCTGCCAACAAAAAGCAAACACAATATCCGAGCTCCTCGCAATAGCTACTGGCCCCGCTTGCTCAATCTGCAATGCGACGGTCAACAGGATCTGCCCCATGAAGCTGAATACTGCCAACGCAACCACTAGGAGTCGATCGTACCCGCATTGCGGCAGACACAACGCCCCAATAGCCATCGTCACAATGAGACACTGGAGCAGAGCGTACGCCCCGAAGTTGGTCATAATCACCGAGAAATGAATGCCTTTCAGCGCCCGCAGCAGGACGTACGCATTCGCACCAAAGAGCGTCGACGTGAAGGCCGCCACGGCACTCCATACTCCAGTCTTGTTGCCTTGTGGCTGATCTCCAAACGATTCAATCGTATTGCTAAACAATAGAGGCGGGCGCGTGATAAGCACAACGCCGACGAGCGTCGTGAAGACGGTAACGACATTGAACCATCCGCACGGCTCCTTCAGGAACATGCGCGCAAATATTGCTGTAAACACCGGCACGCTGAAGACGATGACGCTCGCATCCGCCAATGGCATGTGGCGGAACGCGTAGAAGCTGAGCATCAGGGCGGCGGTGCCGGTGAAGGAACGCAACAGGAGCATGATTCGCTTGCCTTTCGGGAAGAGGGGCTCTTGCTTGTATATCACAATCGGTATGGCAGGTAGGAGGACGCCCACGTAGCGGTAGGCGGCGAGTGCGATCGGGTCGACATCTCGCATCCATTTCACAATGACGGAGCACAACGAGAAGAAGAGCGAGCTAAGTATGGCTAGCATGAGACCCACATGTGGGCAAGTCGTCGTGCGTTTAACACGTGCTTTCTCATGCAGATACTGAAATTGCACGATTTCTTCTTCTTCTTCCAGTTCTTCTTCGTCGACAAGTTGCTGCAGTTCAACATTTTCGCCCATAGTATTGTCGTCCATTGTATAAAATTAATAAGTGTTTGCACGCGCACGGCTAAAACAACAACAAAATTAACGTCTATTCTAAGCAGTACTAAAATTAATTCATTACTTTTCAGTCCATTTCGATAAACGGTAGCTGTCTCATTGCGGCAATAACTACAAAATGCTTACGACAGCAATTTGCATAAGTTTAAATATTGATGACTATGAAATTCCGATTGAAGTTTGCCGCTGTGTCGTAAACATTATTACAATTTGTATATTGCATTTCATTTCAGGATAGACATTACACAATTACCGGCCTGAACGAACTATGTCAAAAGGGTAAACAACTTGCTTGTCACACTTTACCGTGCCGCTGCCGGCTCCCTCCTACAGTATAGGCAACCAGACTTACATTACAGGATACAATCAAGGACATTCGGAATATTCAGAGGACTAAAAGTATCGTGGCAATACACCTGTCTATTGATGCCGTAAAACAAGCATGTATATATTCATTAAAATCATGGATGACCGGGCGAAAGTATGCGCCACAGCTATCTCAAGAAAATCCAGCTTCAAACTTAATTCGGCTGTTCAGCAAGCCCTTAGCCCCCCCCCCCCCCACATTATTAGATAATCTAAAGGCCGCCTTAAAGCCGTTGTCTTATGGTGGAAATGATGTGTGTGCAGTTAATCTGACAATGTGTAGGGACGGGCGCCCCTTTACAGTCATTAATTGGAGGCCACTTTAACACTGTTCAAATGAATGAATGAATCAACCTAATATCATTTTTCTCTCTCTCTCTCTCTCTAACTAATTCTAATCAAAATAAAATTACTCCGGCTTGGGAATCTTGCACAAGTTCATCAACGGCCACATCTTAATCTGACTATTAATCTTAACGACACCCTCATGTGCATCAATGGACAATAACTCCCCTGTCGCCTCTCTCTCTTCGCCAATGATGACCTTAAAGAAGTCACCTCGTTGCGGCCGCACCGGATCCAAATGATTGCACATGATATTAACCACGCGGTCCTCCTCCGGCAGAAACACGGAACACATCGCCCCATTAATGCTACGTATGACACCGGTCTGGCCAGCGAGACCTTGATCATCATGGCTATCCCGTATCCGCACCTCAATTTCCACCGTATGCCACTCCGTCATTGGGAACACGTCCAATCCGGCGCCGGGCGTCTGCGGATTGTTAGGCATGCCGGGACTGTAGCCGGAGCTTGGAGTGCTGTATGGATGATGATGGTTGCCCGATGGCGATTGCCCGTAGCCAGTGGCCGGTGATGGTGTGGATACCACACTCTGGTAGCCGGGCGATGGTTGGAAGGGCGAGTAGGAGGGTTCGTAGATGGTGCCAGGTGTTTGCGGCGTAAACGACGAGTTCATCTGATAGCCAGGCGTTGAGGGACTGTACGACGGTGACGGGTACGTGTTGGATGTGGATGGATCCCATTCGGAACTGGCGTTCGGGGTGCGTGAGCCATCATGAATCGGCGTCATCGAACCGTAATGTAACGGCGTACGCGAACCGGAATCGCACATCGGCGTCTTGTTGCCTGCTTCGCGGTACAACGGCGTTTGCGATCCGGGGTAGGCTGGCGTAGCGCGGGAATACGCCGAGGTCGAGCCGTAATCGCGACTCGGCTGTCCCACGTCCGCAATGTGCTTGCGGTCCACTGAAATGGTCTGGCAACTCGTATGCAGCTCAATGCGGGCGGTAGATTGCGTTGCATCCTTGACGATGCCAATATTACCCTTGAATGGCCCCTTGGTGATTTTGATAGTGGTGCCGATAAGATCGCGGTCGCGCGTGACACGTCCACCGCCTCCACCACCACCACCACGACCGCCTCGGTTACCGCCCACGAAACCTCCGCGTGCGCCTCCACCGACACCACCACCACCACCACCGGCGCTAGATGGATGCATTGGGCTTTGGCGGCGCGGCGACATGAATTCCATGCCCGTGGAGATGTCACCATTGGGGCCAGACTTGCTGCCGCCCGATAGGAACAAGTGTTTCGTTTTGCACACGAAAATGCCGCCGTTTTGGAGGAACTCCATCGAGTGGAGAAACGCAAAGTTGCGATACAAGTGTTTTATTTCACCGGAGAAGCCCGAATGAGGGCCGTCAATGACTTTCACCATGTCTTTGCGATGCAAATTATTACGGTACGAGTCCAGCGCTGCCGTGAACCGATGCAGACGGCGTTTTTGTAGAGAAGACGGCCGGCACTCCACCACTTTACCTGTAAAAATCAAGCAATAGGGGAGGGGCTACTGCGACTGCCACACACAATCAACAACCAACACCAACACCAACAACTTACCGTGCATGTTTAGTACATGGAAATTTTCGCGTTCCAGTCTAACGATGACGCCAACAGTCTCCGAGTCCAGGTTTACCAAATCGCCCCATTCGAACTTGCCGAGGGAATCAACGCCGGACGCCATATCCGTGCACAATTGCAAATCTTTCGGTAAAATCTCCATTTCGTGCATGGTCAGGTCGCTAATCAAGACGACGCGATTCGTTTCGACGCGTACAACCAAACCCGTGTCCCCCTCATACCTGCCCGCCAATACCTTGACGTGATCACCCATTTTGAAGTACTTGCGCAATTCGGCGGCTTGAAACTGCAGCGGGTCCTTTAAATCTTCATGCTTCGGCATCACCGTAATCATGGTCCCATCAATCGTCAATATCTTGCCCTGCAAATTGATCAGCTCCCCTTCGCACACCTCCACATTATCACCAGCGCTGAAACTGTGACTAGCCGCCTTGTCATCCTTCTCCGTCGGCATCTCCAAGTCGATACCCTCCGGCTGCTCCTCGAAGCGCTCCAACTCGGCGAGAGTCGGCTTCACGCCTTCAACAATCACCGCGCTGAGCGTAAAGTTCTTGTAGAGGAAACCTTTGCGCGAATAGCGATTGCCTTCGAAGATGAGAAAGTCCCCGTCGGAGGTGACCTCGCCGCCAATTGCGCGTATCGCCTCGGGATCGAATGGCTTGCAGGGCGGCCGGCGTTTCTTCTTCTTCTTATCGGCTTCGGTTTCCGATTGTGTGGTGCGTAAGGCGCCGCGAAGCCGCGTGTAATCGATGCGCGGCAGCAACTTCAAGTGCACCTGATTCTGTGCCATATCGAAGTAGTCCACCTGAGCAATATCGTCTTTGTAGATGCCGCGTCGGAGGCGCACCCATTGCTTCGACTTGAGCCCGCTTTGCTCTTTGACGACGCGCAGCACGTCCGTCATCTCCTTAATCGGGACCATTTGTTGCTTCCATATACCCATGCGCAGATTGCCAATGTTTTCCATCGCGGCTTTGACGTGGGGTTGCTTGTACGCTTCGATGTAGATGTACCCTTTCACGCCTTCCGGTGCGATAACCGACTTGATTTGGAGAGGATCATTTGTGTTTTGATACGCAAGAAACTTGCGCATCAACAAGAGGCATGTCGACTTCTCCTCGCCAATGCGACATTTCACCATCCACAAGTTGGGATCCTTAACGCCAGGCAAAAGAGTCTGTTGGGTGATCTCATCGGACATTTCCTCGCCACCATCGCCAAAGTGGCGATGTGGCACACTGTCGTCCGCATACTTTTTACGCAAATACTCTTCGATTTCGTGCTCCTTTTGCGTGCTGAAACGTTCCCTTTGAATAAATTGCCATGATTCTTACCAATATTACACGTATAATGACTACACTTACTCCCACAGATTAGTTCCACGTCGCCTTCCTTCAATCTCCCTGGCTGTAGGACCCAATTCGTCCACTTCATTCGCAACGATGCCAATCTCTTGGGCGCCATCCTCCCATTCGTCTTCATCCTCCACTTCATCGTCGACTTCCGCCTCGTCGATGATGAAACCACCGAAACGATCCTTCTTACGACGTTTCCGACCGCGTCCTGTGTCTGAATCCTCCTCTTCACTATCAAACTCCTCCGAGTCGACTTCTTCTCGTTCAGGTTCCGGTTCAGAAGCATCCCTGCAAGAGCCGATTAGCGATTAGCACGTAAATCAATGAAACTTGCAACGCGTAAGTAAGTAAAACACAAAAATCTATTTACCGAGAACGTGATCTTGAGCGACTGCGACTGGAACGGCTTCGTGCGCTGCCTCTAGACCTGTTGCTACCAGATCCAGATGCATCCGAGAAGTTGTCTTCCGAATCGGACATCTACACCGAACACAACTGTTACACACGGTCGGTTAAATTACAATCAACGGTTACTTACGTTTGATCAAACTAAGCGTTCCCGTTTGTTTTTCGCCTGGAATTTGTCAATATTACAGCGTCTTTCTTGACAAGCTAATCAAATAACTCAAGTCAAACAACAGAGAGACAGACCGACAGACGCCATTTTGAAATAAACAACTAAACAAGCTTGGCCTTGACAGTTGTGAGTTGATTATAATTTCTACTTTACCGACAAATTATATATACCCCGTGGAAGCGATTAAAAATGGTATACATTTTAAAAATTACCTCTTTCGCAAATTGTATTGCTATTGATCTGAGGTATTGATACAAATTTGATGAGATTGCCAGTGGTCCGCCATATTTATTTGCACCATATGAATAAGAACGATAGACCCTGAAAATGGAGACTCCCCAAAGTACGCTTGGCCTTGACAGTTGTGAGTTGATTATAATTTCTACTTTACCGACAAATTATACATACCCCGTGGAAGCGATTAAAAATGGTATACATTTTAAAAATTACCTCTTTTGCAAATTGTATTTGCTATTGATCTGAGGTATTGTATTATCGTCCCTTTCGACCGACAGACGCCATTTTGAAATAAACAACTAAACAAGCTTGGCCTTGACAGTTGTGAGTTGATTATAATTTCTACTTTACCGACAAATTATAATACCCTGTGGAAGCGATTAAAAATGGTATACATTTTAAAAATTACCTCAGATCAATAGCAAATACAATTTGCAAAAGAGGTAATTTTTAAAATGTATATCATTTTTAATCGCTTCCACGGGGTTTTACACTTTGTCGGTACAGTAGAAATTATAGTCATCTCACAACTGTCAAGGCCAAGCTTGTTTAGTTGTTTATTTCAAAATGGCGTC
>JARJEB010030087.1:0-25984 GCA_030264535.1 Liometoxenus newtonarum
ACATACCGAAGGTATGTTGGCATAAGAAAGTAAGGTGATCATGAAAAAAATTAAAGTCTTATTTTTCCCTGATTCGTGGAGAGCCTTTGATCCCAGGTCAAAAATCGGCATTTTGGGCTGATGTGTGTGTGTCTGCTGTGTGTCTGGCTGTGTGTGTACAAAATTGCGGGAAAACCAAGCATTGTATCGGACTGAAATTTGGTATCTGGCCAGCTATTCCTCCCGATTGAACCTGTAGTAATAATAAACAAAATCGACTGGTAAAGAAGACACCTTTACTGGTATGGCAAAACTTCCAACTCGCTAAATATTGATTGTAGCATAAAAGTATCTGTATAATCTCCGAATTCGTTTTCAATTTCTTGCAAGATTTGCCATTAATATTTCTTCTAGAGCTAATGGTTTGGAAGATATGTGCTACCATTTCAACAATCCTATAACAATCACCAGCATAAGAATAGAAATGAACAATGCTGCTCCCATCACGCTGACACTATGAATTATCAATATAAACTTCAATATTGAAATTGACGTTAAATGTCATCGAAATTGTACAATTCCCACTTTACGATCAGAATTACTTTTAAGATAGACGAGTTCTACGAAATCGTAATGTATATGGCCAGAAAGTTGTGCGATGCGAATTTAATGCACCGTATTTTTTCTATTTAATTTGCAACAGGAATTTTTGGTTTTGGTTGGCTAATATCATCATCATATATCATATTCCACTTCACACTATTAGGACTGTTGCGAATTCAGCCAGTTGACATTGACAGCGTTCAGTCCATGGCATTATGGACTCATAATCCCATGGATACGTGTTTATTATTCATAATGCCATCGATACCAAACATAGACGCGCATGTATGTAACAAATGCAACAACTGATTTGGATGTTATATTGGTTCAATGTCATCGCAGAAACAGCCGTTTCATCACTTTCGTAATTTATGCTGGAGAGCGTCGGTTCGTCCAAAATACTGATGAATTTTGCTTATCCAATTGAGACATAACTCGTGTATTATTAAGTGATTTTTGTGTTCCATTATAAGATTGTAATTGCTTGTTTTATTGTTTTTTGTTTGTAGTCATCTTATTAGTAATTGATTTTTAAGTAAAAGTTAACTCACCCGACGGGACTCGAACCCGCAACTTGCAGTCTATCTAGAATCAGCTCTGCCATTGAGCTACGAGGAGTCGTGTCTATCGTGCTTGTTAACCTTTCCTATTTGTTGTGTTTTTCACGCACATATAGTTGAGTCCAATGCACACAACCCGTGTGCTGATTGACTCTCTATGTGTGCAGCCCATGTGCAGTTAGGTAGTACCTAACAGGAACGCGGCGCGCTAGCCAATCTTTAAAGTAATTTTTTTGTGTCAATATTAGATTTTAATTGCTTGTTTTGTTGTTTTTTGTTTGTAGTCATCTTATTAGTAATTGATTTTTAAGGAAAAGTTAACTCACCCGACGGGACTCGAACCCGCAACGTTACTTTAAAGATTGGCAAGCGCGCCGCGTTCCTCGTAGAATTCCTCGTAGAATTCGTCGACTGTAAAATGTGGAAATGAAATTGATTACGTTTCCTATCAGTAAATGGCTGTGAAATTTCCACTTTCCGATTAATTTACTTTTACAATAGGCGACTTCTACGGAATCAAACTGTATATGATTGGAAAGTTGTGCGGTGCGAATTTAACGCACCGATTTATTTGTTTTTGTCTAGATACAATATTCAGCCAGTTATATGCAAATTTATGTTTTGACATTCAAGTAAATTGCCCTTCTTTACTGACCGATTTTATTTATTTTTACACCAGGTTCGGTTTGGAAGGATATCTGCCTGCAAATTTCAACCTTTACGTTGCTTGGTTTGGCCGGAATTTTGCTCATATACAGCGCGCGCGCACACACACACACCCGCACAAGATTTTGAGTTTATCCGATCACATTACTTTCCTATACCTATATACATACCTTCGGTATATGGCGGAAAGTAAAAACGCTGCAGTCCTGTTGTTCACGGTGCTACAGTACGGATGAGTCCAAGTTTTGATGACTCATTGTTCCCGGAGTTCGTGTGAAAGCTCTTTTAATCTGCATATTAGCTGAAATAGATTTATATTACCCTTAATATATAATTTAAGTTTGTTATGTTTATTTCATAACAAGTTGCAAAATATAAATTTTTAGGAAAATTGGAGGCAGAATAGGATAGACAAAGCTAGCAATATACTTTTTAAAATAACCGTGACACTTGAAATTGAAGTATGAAATGTCAATATTCTGTGAAACGTCAATATTTTTACAATTGTTTACGTAACCAAAATTAATTTTTGTTAAAAAAATTCGGTGCGTCAAATTCGTACCGCACAACTTTTCGACCATATACAGTATGATTCCGTCGAAATCGTCGATTGTAAAAGTACTTTTGATCGGAAAGTGGAAATTGAACAAAAATTTAGTGATATTAAAAAATGGTGCGAATTCGTACCGATTTACTTTTATGTAAAATTAATTAAAAAAATTGTGCGGTGTGAACCCGAACCGATTATTTTAATTTCGATGACGGTTAACGTCAGTTTCAATATTTATAACAATAACCTTCCGATGAAGTTTATATTGTCAATTTCAAGTGTCAGCGTGATTTAGTGCGCCCAAGCAGCATTGTTCAATTCTATTCTTATGCTGGTGATTGTTATGGGATTGTTGAAATGGTAGTACATATCTACGAATCCATTAGCCCTAGAAAAATGTTAATGGCAAATCTTGCAAGAAATTGAAAACTAATTCCGAAATTATATGGATACTTTGATGTTACTATCAATATTTAGCGAGTTCGACGTTTTGGCCTACAAGTAAAGGTGTCTTCTTTATCAGCCGATTTTGTTTCTTTTTACTCCAGTTGCAACTGGGAGGAATAGCTGCCCAGATACCAAATTTCAGTCCTATACGATGCTCGGTTTGCCCGAAATTTTGTATACACACACACACACATACACACACAGCACACACACAAATCAGACCAAAAAGCCGATTTTTGACCTTGAGTCAACAAGTTTCTGATTACCTTACTTTCCTTTACCTACATACCTACGGTATGTGGTCGGAAAGTAAAAAGAATATTAAAGATAAAACAGTAATAAGCTAAGCGACTTGGAAACACTTGTAAAAACATGAAAACAATGCGATCATGCTTAACAATCGAGAAATTCATCTATTTCGTTCATTTACATTTTTCATTTTATCGTTATTCAGTTTCTCATTATTTTAGGTGGATAGTAAGTTAGGTAGTTTTTTGTTAGTCAATTTTATTGTTAGTCGGTGAAACGTTCATTGTGTCGGTTGGTTGTTCGTCAATTTGTATCATTAACTGTTTTTCGTATTCGATAGAGCAAATATTCGTATATATATATACCACTCCTTCATTGTTAATTTGTTAATTACAGTTTTTTTTTATCTTTATTGTTCGTTCGAGAAAGACTACTAGAAATTGTGACAATTAAAAACAATTAAGTTTATATGTAAAAATTACTTGTGAGCATGGTATACTTAAGTCAAAAAAAAGAATACTTAATGGGAAAAAGAAGAAAGAAGAAAAGAAGATTCAATGAAATGAAGAATGGAAGACATGAAGAAGAAAAAAACCAAAACTTAGCGAAGAGAACATAAAGATATTCACGAAAGGCAGTAATTAATACAATGAATTAACATCCAATCCAATCAACAAGTTATAATTTGTAATCGAATACGAAAAACTTTGTTGAGTTTTAAGCATAGGAATTGCAATGAGCTTAAAGCTAACTAAGAAATACAGCAATAAATAGGCACCATGAACATGGAGAAGGAATGTTTATAATTTGCGAGTGAAATTGAATACTTTCACCGACCTTGGGGTCACTGTCAAGATTAAATTGGCTATGCGACATACATTTACGACATGTATAATGTATTTATGCATGAAATTTGTGACGGGGGCTTGAAAACGTAGGAGACTTTTGTACTAAAGAAACTGTAAGAATGTATAACGTACGACGAATGTACTAACGCGACAAACTGATTTGTTGCCAAACATGACGTCATTAATAAGACTGCATACTGAAATTCTCACATGTTAAAGTGAATCGCATATTTTTATTTTATTTTTTGGTAATTTCAAATATCATTCAGTTTGTCGAAATTAAAAATATACACGTTGTAACGTAATACTGGGCGTTATTAGTTATTTATATGCGATTCAGCTTGAATGTTTCTGAATCTATTTCGCAACAACCTGTAAGCAACAAAGCGAATGTAAAATAGGAAAGCCAACTTTAAAATTAAAATAATCAAATGCACTCGCATTCGTATTATAAAAATGTTAATCTCTATGTAAGTATGGTTAGCAGACACTTAAACGCCAATGGAATGAAGCGTAACATAAATATTTATAGAAAACCTCGCGTTTCACTTATACATTTAAACATTTAAGACCATTCGTTTCAACTTTTGTTTATTTATGTCTTTGCTTATGTTTATTTCATTCTGTAATTGTTGGCCTCGAACTTTAGATCAGCACTGATCAGATTCGTTCGTAGATTAATGATGTTAATTTTAAAGTCGATTGGATTAGTTCAAAGTAACAATTGAAAGAAAAATAGGTTAAATTAAAAATAACAATTGTAACAAGTATACGTAAACAAAGAATATAATCAAAAACAACAACAACAACAACAACAACAAAAACACTTGGAGAAAGCTGAACTTGAAAAGTTGACCAACCTATAACAACCTATAATGATGTTCTCTTAATAAACTTGATTATCTTGGCCTGAGTATTGTGGGGACACGAACAAGTGAACATCAAGTGGATGAATGCAAACGCGAATGTTGATGTGAATGTGAATTTGAATTTGAATTTGAATGCGAGGAAAGATATAGAAATTGTACCTCAAGCCTCACACTAATCATAAAGTTAAATCAAATATGAAGTGAATGTTAATGATAAATGAACGATAAAAAGAAAGAGAAATGTTAAGGAATGAATAAAAAAATATGTGAAAGAAATGAGAATGAAATTGTTGACGCTCGAAATAAAAGTTGCACATAAATGCTCAACATAATTATGAAAGATTATCATCGGGCAAAAGGAGAAAGTTTTAATAATTTGTATCTCATCTTCTGCGCTTCGTTCTTGAACTCTACAGGATGATTCATTTTGGATGTGCCTCCAGCAGCTAATTGTTTGTTTGAAGAGGTCGGTTAAATTAGAAAAAATGTGCAGAGTTTTATGCATGGTTAGAAATTTTTATGCTAATTAATCGTAAACTATCGAAGGTACGAATTTCAAATGCATCTTAAAAATACTTATAAGAATTTGTCACATTTTAGTATACAAATAGTACTTCCGGTATTCCCGGAAATGCTTATTTTTTAGTCTCCATCGATTTGGGAACAAAAACTTTGGATATCTCTATTAAAATAACACTAGTTGTACCATTTCCGAGTATACCGGAAGTACAAATTTTTTGATAATTCTTCAGAACCTGTAAATCTGCGGCCAATTTAATCTGACAAATAATGAACATTGTCCCATTAGATATTATGAAGGTATTGGAGATTACAGTTTTTTTGAATATTTTCAGAATCTGAACTATGTACGACTTTTTCAAAGACTGAAAAGAACATGTTTATAAATTATGGCCAACATATTGTGTCTCTACAAACAAACAAATTAGCCATAGAGCGACATCCGCAATGAATCACCCTGTATATTATCTACTAATGAGAACTTTTTGCTTAAGTATTATTCGCAGAAATGCATAAATAAGACTCATCGAACTTTTCACGAGGATTTTTCTTACTTTCTTCGTCTTTCTAATTTTTCTTTTTTAGTTGAGTGTGACTGCTTTTTATTTGAGAATAAACGACTGAATGATTTCAGTGATTACCAATAATAATCATTACCAACATTATATATAGGTAGATATATAATTATCGAATTATTCACGCTTTTATCCGCGACGACCAAGTAAAACAACCATTATTAGCTGTGTAAACAGGCGCATATAACCCATATTAATACCACTCGCGAATAACGGAGCCTGACACACGTCAATAGTACGTTATTATTCCACTAGAGAGATTTACTTTACGTGTGACACACGGACTGGATCTAAAACGTCATCTCAAACGTCATCTAGGATTATGTGTTGAATTCCATGGTTGAATTTTTACGTTTAAAAGTCAAATTAAGTTTTGTTGTCGCAGATAAAGTATAGTATTCAATTCGCGCATATGCCCTATTATATGTTCGGGCGATTACTCCGCTCGACTAACGTCTCGCTACGTAAACTTCGCTCTCGCGTATAATAGCCTGCATATGCGCTCATTGAATAATATACTATTATATTTTACTTCCGAAAGTTTTTTTTTTCGTTTGCCTTTACCCTTTACATTTTGAACATTTCACCAAAATTGACAAATTGGTAATCGCTCAAATAAATGATCGATCTTCATTTTTTATTTTAATTCAAAAAAATACCTATATACCTACGCAAATAAATTATTGTTGTGAGAGACATTTAAGAAACAGATACACAATAAAGAAGAAATCTTGGATACAAACAAAGCAAAAAACAAAAATTATATGATTTATTATTAAGAATCATGCAGATTTTTGAAAAATTTAATTTATACTTTTCATCTTACATGAATGACGCGGCGCTTAATGATTGTGAAGAGCATGAAATATATGAATTAAGGTCATCGCATTAATGATTTTTGTTGCAATAAAACTGCAAACTGCATATTTAAATCTATCTTGTCCAGGTCCATAGTAAAAAGTTATGTTACTTGAGTAAATAGTTTGTGAATTACATAAAAATTGCAACCCATTACCGTGTGCACACAAATGATTTAAAACTAATCTCGTCTTCCTCTTTCCTCATTCCTTGTTCTATCTTTGATTTTTTGAATCTTCCTATTTCATTTCATTTCATTTCATTGAAAAACAATGACAAAAAGTGCACTTCACCTTGAAGGTAATTTTCAATAAAAAAAAAGCACACACAACATGCAATTCAATAAATACGTATACCTATTACGTGAGTGTATTACAAACATGGCTCATGCGTATACATAAACATAACACCTTGAAAATCATGAAAATAAATTCAAATTACTGTAAAATGATGATTAGTTGGTTCTCTCATAATACATGCATTTATACAGACGGTTCGTTCAAAGACACGGGAACAGGAAAATCGATGAAAAATTAATAAATAATATTATTTTCTCGATTATATCTAAAATAGTATATTACGTAATAATAGTGGAAAGTGCTTATTTAGTAGGAAGCGGAAAATTTACAAAAGAACCGCGTATAGCGGCGAGTTAAGTAATCCGCGAGTGCGCAATTGCCTTTTTCCACTCGTATTACGTACTATACTTTTTCTACGACCACACAATATAATAATTTTTAAGTATGAGTGAGGTTAAAAAGTCTAATGTTGCGAATGTTGCTAACTTCGGCATGTGTTTCATTATGTAACACCTTCAACGTACGTATAATGAATGTTGTCAAGACTCGTCTTCGACGCAGCGCCTGCTGTTTGTGCGTAGTTGTCTATTTTCCGTAGTGTCAAGTCAATAATTTGACTGATTTAAAATGAGAGATGGGTGTAAGTCGCGTATTTTCTTTTCATGTCTATGTAAGTCAAGAAATAGTTAATGTCATTAACGATGTATTTTTT
Source organism: Liometoxenus newtonarum (assembly GCA_030264535.1). Taxonomy (NCBI): domain Eukaryota; kingdom Metazoa; phylum Arthropoda; class Insecta; order Coleoptera; family Staphylinidae; genus Liometoxenus; species Liometoxenus newtonarum. Next base: position 7,735 of record JARJEB010030087.1, read on the forward strand.
ACTATAAAACGTAAAATAAAAAAAGATATGAGTTTCAATCAACCTTAGCATCAAGACAGCAAATAGCAACCTGTATGTTCAAGTGTAACTTGTAGTATTGCAAACAGTCTCCGTCCGTCCTCTTTTTAGTGTTTACGTCCGTTGTGTGCAGTGTTCAGGTTCAGATTTAGTTCTATTAATTTTTGTTCGCTTCCACCGGTAGATACTAATCCTTAGGTATCGTATACCTACATGCATACACACATCATAGATAGATACATTGAATGGATGGATTGTCGAAGTCGAACTGTCGAAGCATTCAGAAGTTCAGATGTCCGTAGGCTTTTCGAGTATTAAAATCATCGTCTCTCATCATCGCATCACGCAAGTATTTCTATCGTTCAAAACGTTCCTATTTCTAACTGTTTATTTCGAGCCATCAAAAGTCCAGATGAAGAAATTTTAAATAAAATACTTATAGATATATATGTATAGTCGATCAAAGTGACTTTCAAGATAAAGTTCGCCGTGAGTGTGTCTCATCTGCGCGTTTCCCGTTTTCGGATCCGTACCTTTATTATAAGAATCTAACAAATTTCAGTTTGATCGAATCGGACAAACAAATTAACGGATGTGCCTGATTAACTTTTAAAAGAGTGGCAGTGACTGAAGAAGTTTACATTTACTTTAATCTAATCAATCGTGGTGTAAAGTCAATTTATATACTTATCTATATATTTATTAAAAGTTAAGTATTAATAGTTTTGTTGGATATTGTTTAAGTTTAAAGTGTTTTGTAAGTTTTAAAAAGTGTTAAAGCGTGCATTGATTTTCTAATGCCTCTATAGTCGATTGTAATCAATTACATAACGCATATCGTTTTAAAAATGAGGTTCGTAAGTGCTTTTCTTTCAATTACAACAAATCTAAGTCTAAATATGTTCGAAGTGTGCCTATCGCATACAAAATAAAATATTAACAAATCGATGTCATCGTCATATTCGTACCAGAAAAAAAATAGTTGCGACATATAAATATGTGCCTCATGTGCCTTTATTTTCGATTACAGATTAAACGTAAATATACCTTATGCGGTGCTACTGTTTTCAAGCATTGCCTTCACGACTTCAACGACGACAAACAAGACAAAGACAACAAAGACAGAAATAAGTACAAAGACAGTACACGAAGAAACGACTGACAAACGTACGACAAAAGATGTGGACAGCGACAAAAACGTGAAATTTTATATTGACAATATTGATAACAATAGAACGATTAGCATTACAAGTGAAAGCCTGAATAATAAAAATGTCAAGAATGGAAATTCCAACCCGAACGTTAAAGTAAAAAGGGATAATCGACATCGTAACCAAACGAATGGACACTTAAAATCATTATTACAATGGGGTATAAACATCGAGGACCAACCACTGCAAGCTGGCGATGAGGATGAAGGACATGAAATTAAACAACGTGACATTGACGATGCAGTTGACGCTGGATTAAAAATCATGCATGATTTGTATGATGTTAAGGAGCCTGTTTTATATCAAATGGGTAAATTCAAATTTAAATTTCAATACGAAATATTTTAAGATGTGAAACTAATTGTTGTATGTGGATTTGCTTGTCAGGACTATTTTTGGATGAATCTGAGGCAGCAGGACGTGTGGCATCCTTCAGTAAACCAAATATACGGGCATTGCACCAAGCACGTTACGGCTATGCAGCGATACAAGCGTCGTTACGCCTAAGAGAAAAGTAAGTCCTTGCATTATCATACTGTTAAGAGTTACTCAGAGTAGTTTAGAGTGGTATATCGAAAGCAGTTATTAATAACACTGATATAAAACATAAATACATCGCACAATTAACAATAAGTAACAATTACGAGAACAACAAAACAAGTTATAATTATTTCCTGTTCAATGTGTCTTCCTGGTCTTCCTGGTTTTTCACTGATTTCTCATCAGACCTTCTATTATTAATTGTTTGCAATTTACATTGCATGCATGCGTGCACATGTAAGACCATAAGAATCAATAATGCATATTGCGATTTCTTTTAATAAGGAAAACCATTATTCGACATCATCATCCGTAAACTAACAAATGTTTCTTTTACTATAATTATTATCTATTGCATGTACATTATGTTTAACTTTCATAATAAAATGATAAATGAATTATAAACAATTTCTGATTAAAATCTCATAAAATTAACAATGAATTTGTTAGCACTTGAAATATTGCAATGAGAAAATGCAATATTTTATTTGTATAGGTAGGTAGGTATACGTACAATTAATTGGAACAATCAATTTTAATTCTTTTGTCAGCATTTTATTTATTCTACGATTTTCTATAGAATAATTATTAAAATCACGAATCACATTTAAAAAAAAATTAAATAATGTAATGAAAATGAAGTAAAAATAATATATTAACGAAAAGAATTAAGGTCGATTCATGTTGGCCTGCTAAGGTCGATCTATGCTCGGCTCTTAGCATTTAACACTTATCTCCTAAGAATCAACATTTAACACTTTTATGCCTTAAGTTTTAAGAAAGCATGGTAAATTCATTAAATTTTAAGTGACAACTATAAATGTTTATCTTTTAAAAGTTAAATCTCAAGTCTTAAGTGTTAAATGCTAAGTGGCGAGCATAAATCAACCTTAAGAATTTACCCCTAAGTTTAAAAAAAACTTAAGTGACAAATATGGTTAAATAATATATACGCAAGTTTATCTTTTAAATGTTAAATTTCAAGAGTTAAGTGTTAAATTGCTAAATGCTAAGTGGAGAGCATAAATCAACCTTTACTAATCAATGGTGATATTGTGGAATATCGCCAAGTATATCTACATCTACGTTTGTTTTGATTTTTCCTCCTGTTTATTTCGTTCGTTCGTTCGTTGGATGTAAGGACGTAACACAACAATCATTGTAAAAAATTTGTATGGGTAATGTGCACGTCGTTAGTATAATAAACGAGAATTTGAAATTTCTAAAATTGGAGGGAAAGTTACAAACTGTAAGTAGATATAAAGTCTGCAAGCGATTAGAAATTGACTTCAGTCGCACAACAAGATTTCAACGAGCACAAACGACTTTTACGACCATTTTAAGAAGAATTAGAAATCAATTCAACCTCTTAAAAGTTTCCAAACCGACGATATTGACACAGTAACGATATAGTATGAAGAAAATAAAACAAGAAACACTAAATAAAAACAAGTGCTACTCTAAAAACGGACCATCCTCTTGACAAAACAAGCAACAAGAAAAGAAAATACCAAATAATTAACTAAATTATAGAGAAATCAAATCGTAATTGTTTTATTCTCAACATCAGTCAATATTATTTATAGATACTTAATTAATACTTCAACTTCCAATTCAAGTGTTTTAGTGAATGTCAAAAAAATCTAAGTGTTATTATCGAATCATTCTAATCTATATAAGTATTAGCTAAGTGCGCTTCAGTTTCTTTATATTTATTTTTTTTTGTTTTGGATATTTCCTGTTTTAAGGTATCGGGAAAGTCGCAGTCGTCGTAACCCGGAAAACATCTCATTTCTACGTACGGACGCCTTCGATGATCAATGTCCTATCCGTGGTGTGCCACGATGTCCTCCGGCGGCGCGTCGTTATCGCACTGCCGATGGCACTTGCAACAACTTCGAATTTCCTTGGAAGGGCGCCAGCATGTTACCGATGCAACGGTTCTTGTTGCCAGAGTACGAGGACGATGTACAAAGTGTACGACGTTCGGTAGTTAACGGTGCCCGTTTGCCCTCTCCGAGAGAAGTTAGTTTACGTATACATCGCGATAGAGATATCGAAATGCCATCCGTGACAATGATGTTTGTCCAATGGGGACAGTTTGTCGATCATGATATTACATCGACGGCGCAGTCACGAGCGTTCAATGCAAGCATCCCGAGATGTTGTGCACGTGGTGGTGCAGGCTTTTTGCCACTGGAATTTATGCATCCGGAATGTTTACCGATTGAAGTACCAGAGGAGGATTGGTTTTTAGGACGGTTAGGTATACGATGTATTGAATTCGTACGGAGTGCACCATCGTCAAGGATCAATTGCGACTTGGGATGGAGGGAACAAATAAATCAAGTCACAAGTTACATTGATGCATCAACCGTATACGGTAGCGATTCGGAAAGGGCTGATTCATTAAGAATTTTTCGAAATGGTAAGTTTTTCATAAGATAATTTCTTTGCAAATGAACAGGGGAGTACGCAGAAATTTTTCTGTGGGGTGTTCAATTTTTGAACGAGTTTTGTTTTAAATATTTTTAATTTCAATTTTTTTCAATTACAAGCCGGGAAATTTGACATAATTGTATTCTTATTGGGCGGACATTTTGGGGGGTATGCGAACACCCTACCCCCCCCCCCCCACGTACGCACTTGCAAATGAATAATATTTATTTGGTTCTATTAGGACTGTTGCAATATGGACGGTCTAGACGATCTGCACAAAACCCTCCGGATCCACCCGGCGAGGAATTGTGTCGTTTAGGAGCGTTATCGACGGAATGTTTCAGAGGTGGTGATACCCGTGTGGGTGAACAACCAGGCTTAACAGCATTCCATACGGTTTGGTTACGTTACCACAATCGTGTGGCAGCTATCTTAGGCAACATGAACGCACATTGGAGTGACGAAAAAATCTATCAGGAAACACGAAGGATAATAGCAGCCTTAATTCAACACATCACTTTCAAGGAGTTCTTGCCGATCGTATTGGGCCACGAAGTTATGGACTTGTTCGATTTGAATGTTGAACGGAAAGGATTTTTTAAGGGATACGATGCTAGAGTTAATCCTGCACCTGCCAACGCTTTCAGCAGCGCGGCGTTTCGTTTCGGCCATAGTTTAGTGCAACATTCTTTTTTGAGAAGTGACTCCAAACATCGCCTCCTAGTCAATAGTAAGTCATTGTTTCATTATGTCCATCGTCTTTGTTTTTTAATTGTATATTTATAAATGATAATGCAGATGTGACAATTCACGAAGAACTAGATAATCATGAAAACATTTGGAGTTTTGGCAGTGTTGACCGATTAATTTTGGGTTTCTGTAACCAACCATCACAAAGACGCGATGAATTTATAAGTCGTGAATTAACGCATCATTTGTTTCAACAACCTGGACAACCCTTCGGTATGGATCTAGCCGCTGTTAATATACAAAGGGGTCGCGATCATGGAATTCCTGGGTACACTGCCTGGAGGGAACCTTGCGGTCTGTCGCCTATAAGAACATGGAGTAATCTCGAACCCCTAATGAACTTTGAAACTATTCAACGGTTTCGTGCAATGTACGATCACGTCGACGATATTGACTTGTATCCAGGAGGGCTTGCCGAGCGTCCGATACGTGGCGGTATAGTTGGCCCTACATTCGGTTGTATCATAGCACAACAGTTTGCTAATCTCCGCAAAGGCGATCGCTTTTGGTACGAAAACGGCGGCTTTGAGAATTCTTTTACGCCCGCTCAATTACAACAAATACGTCGTGTGACATTTGGTCAAGTTTTGTGCCAAGTTTTGCCCGAGATCGAATCAGTGCAACCTTTCGTATTTCTATCCCCAGATAATTTTAGAAATGTGAGATTACCATGCGACAGTCCCGACATGGAGAGTATAGATTTGAGACCGTGGGAAGAGCGACGTTTGGCACAAAGTCAAATAGCGAAAAAACCGGCACAGCCGCAATTTCCACCGCCTCCAGTATTGCCAGTATCACTACAACCAATACCTGTACAAACCGCAAATAATAATCCTATACAAGGAGTCAATGTGGGTGTGAATGGAAAGTTGGACGAGTTTGGAGTGAAAGTTGAGTTTATTAATAATGACGATAGAATGCCCACGGGAAGGCCTCATACACATCTGTCACAAAAAGTCGACAGCAAATTGGATTTCAATGACGGTATCAAAGTGAACGACAAATTGACAAAACCAGACAAGTTAGAAATCAACGACAATCTTGACTTTTCCAATAGTAATACTACTAACAAATCAGTAAATAAGAATAAGAAAGACAAGGATAAATTGCAACTGAAACCACAGCCAATAGATTTTCCAAATGAAAACAAACACACAATCAGTGACAAATTGACAGAAATGACTACCAAGAAGACGCCAACTGACATAGTTGACTTTGACGTTATTTTTTTATCGGGGACAAATACAGAAACGCATAGAAAGAATCACAAGGAACGGGAAGACGTTGAATTTGACCAAGTTTTTGACATGACTATTATGACAAGTAACAAAAGCGAAGGAACAAAGATTATAAAAAGAGACACTTCCCGTGAACATGACCAAGATGACCACGATGAATATCCCGACGATTTCTTAGAGCAAAGCAGCGATATTGATAGTGGACGTAAACAATCCAACAAGAAAAGACGCAAAAAGCCTACAAAAATCCGAGTAACAACAACTAAACCCACAACTAAACGTTACACTGCCTATATCCAAAATCGTCCTGTAACATCGGACTTTTATAATCCTCTAAAAATTAAAGTTACCAACATAACGACGAGTACAGTTGACCTTGGACCGGAAAACGACAGTGGACGACCTACCTTTTCACATAAACCACAAATACAGCCATCTTTTTCCCAAAATGACGAAAAGACAAAACCACTGACTTACTACCAAACGACACGACGACCTTTGACATACGACCAAAACGAATATTACGTTCTTCACCCGACAATCAATAAACCAAATCGACACAATGCCCCAACTTATGGTAACGTAGTGAGAGTGCAAGCAACAACAGAAAAATCAAAATCGCCCGATTATCAAGTTAATATCAATATTCATTTAGTGTCAAGCACTCCCAAGACAGATATAGTAATCAGTGACAAAATATCAAATCCGAACGTACACGTTGTGGACGGCTCCTATGTAAATTACGAACAAATCAAACCCTCAACTAACAGCCATTATCAATACTCAACAAAACGTCCCTTGACTATTATCCCGATACGCACGACAACTGAACGACCTGACTATTATAGACCACGACCGACATTGACTCCGACATTACAATCTTATTACTACAGACCAACGACATACAATTACGATCGTTTCGATGATCGTCCCTTCTCGACGTCGAAACGTCCATACATATACCGACCTTCTGAAAGCTTTGTGTCGATGTTTGAAGAAATGCATCAGACTGTAACGAAACGACCGACATATATTACGAGTTATGTTGATAAAGTGACCAAACGTCCGACATTACCTAGCTACTTATACTACAATGACGGTAAATATTTTAACGCCCATGAACATGGGCACGGACAACAAGGACAATACGTACAGGAACACGGGTTGCCATTTTTGCAGAGTGGTAGTGACCCGTTTTATATACGACATACGTTACACGAACCAGACCTGATCGACAGTAGTACTGACCATAAAGGCGACAAAAATTTTGTTAAGATTTCATCGGTTTTGGGTAACAGTTTTCTGCCAAATGCTAATAAAGAGCAATACATACATACGGCGCAACAAAAAGAAGGTGAGTTTGATTTGGAAAGCGTTGAAAATGTTACAAATACAAATTTAAGTGACGTCATACTAGAGACGACCACTGACGAAACGACAAACACTGACATAACTAACAATAATTATAAGGCAGCAGCAGGGGATAGAGATGTTGAAAAAGTTGAAAATGTAGACGAAGACAATGACAAGATACAAATCGATATTATACCACGTGAAAGTAGACAAGACGATTGGGTTATTTACGAAAGTGTTGAGGGAATCGCCGTCATGGACGAACCGGAAATTAAACAGTATGGAGAACACGTGGCAGACGAATTACCCAAACCGTTGAGCGAGTTTTGGAAAAAACATGACGAAACTGACGATGACGCTACGAATCATTCTGACAATACAGATAAAAACGATAATTTAGAAATTTTGAATACGAGAACTTTATAAGTAGCTTTAACAAGTTGATAAGACATGACAAAGACAGAAAAATCTGACATGACATGGACAATGACAAACAATTACAATAGTTTTACAATTGGACAATTTTATTTAATTTTACTTGACAATAATTTCAAAACCAGTGACTTTAAAAAGTGTAAATTTTAATTTCAAAATTGACAATTTACCCAGTTAAACTTTGCCTGGACAACGACATGACGATGACATTTGATTCTCAAACAATAATCTACTATATTATTATTTATAATGACATGAACGAACAGAAAGTACAAACAAAACACGAGAACTGACTGAATTGACCAGTGACCAAATTTTCTTGCGACTTGAGACCTGATCTATAAGTATTAATTTTATTTTTTAATTATTTTTTCAAAATTATTTATTTCATTCCTAACAATGATATTTTGTCCATCTCACCATAATAAAATTCCTTTGCTTTTAATAAATTAAAATGTTTTTTTTTTTAATTTTTTAACTTTTTGCAAATAAATTTATTTTATTTATATTGTTATAATATTTAATTAAATAAAGTTTGTTAGCAACCAGCTAAAGAAAATGCTGCCAGGAGTGATTTTAAAAATATTCTTATTATTACTCAAATGTTTAAAATTTCTTCAAATTATCATTATTTAAGAGGTGCTTAATAGTTATTTTGGTTTCACCTTTATACTTATTTATAAAAATTAATTGGTATTTATTTATTTATATTTAATTGGTCTATATATTTTGTATTTTATTTGCTTTTGTTTTGGAAATTTAAATAATAAATTCTAAAAATTTAAAACGCATGACATGATGCGTTTGTTCCCAAATGAATCCGATATTTTTCGAATTAAAAATCGTCATCGCTATTATCCTGTAACTGAATTTTACTACTTGTCATCCTTCCGGATGGAGCACGTTTATTAAGCTCAAGCCCTGCGAATTCTAACCCCAGCGAGTCATCATCAGATTGGACATCGACCAATTCTGGTTCGTCTTTATCGAAAAACAACTCGTCATCGTCTGTATCCGACGTAATATCCAAAGAGGAATTGCTGTTAGAGAAACCAGGATCCATGCCACCATAAACTTTCGCAATATTGTTAGCATTACTATTATTATCCTGTCTAGTGCGACCACCAGTTCGTGCACGCGGTCTTTCTTGTCGACTCGGCGGCGGTTTACGGTCGAGGCCTTGATTTTGATTTATTTTCACCTTCTGCGTTATGGGCTCATCGAGTATAAGATCGTCCTCGTTAGCATCTTCTAAGGGTATTGTAGTTGTTAATGGCCTTTGTGAGGATGCCATTTGAGCACGATGGATTTGTGCACGTTCCGCATCAGCAGCGAGTTTCTCTAATTGCGCCAAACAACGTGTACGTGTTGAATATTTTTCGAAAAGCGCATTCAATTCGATTTCAAGAGTAGTAAACTCTTCCAAAAATGCAGGCCTAGTGAATGAAAGAAAATTGTTGTGATATTGTATACTTATATTATTATCTATACTTATTTATATTAATTACCTAACTTTTTTGAGTGTTTGCAACCGTTTCTCGTAACGATCGATTTCGACTTTACGTCTTTCGATTTTCCCATCTAAATTCGCCTCGTTGGCGGACACATTATCGATTTCCATTTTAGTCTCGTCGATTTCCTGCCGTATCAATTCGATTGCCTTACGTATTCCGATTTCAACATCGTTCACTTCATACTGCCGGCTGACGCTTGTCTGTCGCAGACCCTAAAATCCAATTTCCCTCTTGTCATAATCATTTTCATCATACATTTACAATTTCATTAACATCACTATGCGACTACTATTCACCCGAATTTCGATTTCTTTCCCTAACAAGTCAAACAGCGAAGCTCCGGTCAGCGTAATTTCAGTTGCTAGTTGACGAGATTGCTTCAAGTCATGCAACTAAAATTCAGCATGAATTATCTATCAGTTTATCAATTCTATGCCATTAACATTAAATACCTTATCGGCAATATCAAAATCCCTAATACTCAATTCAACATCCTCTTCATGATTCGTCTTGCTCTCTGCAGCATTGGTAATCATCGCATCGTACAACAACGAAGCCACTTTCAATATTTCTCTTACGGCATAACCGTCAGCCTGGTACAGTCTCTTCGTATTTAATTTAATATTTGCTTTCAGTGCCATAAAGTGTGCCACGTTGCGAATGAGAGCCACACGTTCCTCTTCGCTATCGGTTTCGTTGGCAATTTCAGCGTCGGGCTCGAAACGTTTGGCCAAATATAATAGCAACGAGGCGATGAGCGGAAAATTCGGTTTGCGAAAACTCTCCATCGAGACTAGCTTCGGATATCCCAATGCTCGAAGCATCTCTGTGCAATCTACAAATCTTTGTTCAAAGAATTTTATGATTCCATTAAATAAAAACTTACTTCTTATATCCCGGTATGACATTTTTGCGTTCTTTGATTAAGCTTTAAAGGATTAACTTCAGTACACTAATAACTTTGTAAACTTCTTCTTGACGTTGATAATGACATTTAATCTGCACTGACAATTTCATTAAACTTTACTTCTTGTTTGTATTCATGAATTCAAGCTCAAGCAGTGTTTGCATTGCGTTTCATCGTTGTCATAACGATATTTAAACTATCATTCGACGATTAATTCAAGTTTTAGGTTTTCACCTAGGCAACCCACAGTTCTTTCGAGTTTTTATACTACACTATACAATCTAGCAAACTTAGAAAGAAGTGTTGTTTCAAACATAATTAAAAATTTCATTAGTTGCGGTTTACTATGATGCAACTTTTGAAAAATTTGTGTTAAGATAATTTTGTTTCTGCGACTCAAAGTATTGCCTTTTCTAATTTATTTTTGTTATTACATTTAATTTATATTTTACTAATAACTTGTTATTAGCATTAGAAATAAAAGGCGGAACTCTAGCGAAGCGTATCAGTCAAGGCGAATGTATTTGCAAATATAACTTGTAACTTAGAATGAGTGCCTTGTACTTGAAACCAAAAGTGAATATAATCAAACAGAAAGGAATAAATAATGAGAATGCAAAAAAAAACTGTATCAACATAGATTAAAGTATTATAACTGACATACTGATGGAAATATTGATTTGTGATTGAAATGCTATAGGCAAAATAGTAAAACAGAATTCGCGGTTCAATTCGATTTAATCGAAATGAAATATTGCGTAATGCCGCAATGTCTACCAATTCGCGAATACATTAATACAGGATGTAAGCAATTAATTTTGATTTTGAAGATTTTTCATTTCAGAAGACAACTTAAATCAATAAATAGTTATTTTCAATGTAGTTTAGTAGATAATTGGAATAAAAAAACATGATTTATTAAATTGAGAGATTGCGCTTTCATAATATTTGAATAAAATTTAGCACACTTGGTTGATAGGTAATCAAAATATAGAATTATTAAATAGTGTTAAAGTTAAGAGTTAAGTAAGAGTCAAATGCAATTAGAGCGCGCATTTTTAACTACATGACTTGTAGGTATACGCAATTGTAATTATGCTTTAATTTTCTTTTCGTTTTCAAGAAAATAAAAATTTCTATTTTACAGACAAATAATTCCCGTATCAAAGAAACGAGTATATATTGTAAAATTTTCCATAAAACGGCTGAAGTATATTAATCTTACAGAAAATAAGTAGAAATGACGCAAAAACAGAAAAATTGACGTTTGGGCATCTATTAGATGACTCAACGGCATGTCCATACTGTATAGGTAATCTGTACTTAAAAAGTTTAAGAACTTAAGTAAACTTAACTAAACCGGACGACATCAATAACTTTTACCTCTGTACCTGACTATCGTCAATAAGAACAAGAAAAGAATAAACGAATTAAAGGCAAAACCAAAAATTCCACAATAAATTTCCAAGTACTTATTAACCAACAGCACGTGGTCCATCCTACCAAGAAATACGATTTCTTGTTATTTTCATTTGCATGAAAACTTTTAACAAAAGCTACCCAATGAAAGAAATGGGTAAGTTTCCAATGAAATCCTCAGAAAGGTATTTTGGTAATACATGCATCACATAATCATACATATACATTAATTTCACTGACTACTAACAATTGAAACATAAATCATGAAAACTATAAAATAATTCGAACATTAGCGTGGCGAGGTGGGGGCGCAATCAAAATATGAACTTTTTGTATAATGTAATGCCATTTTTAGTATAAGATTAAAATTTAAAAACAAATTAAATTGAAAGTTTTTGCAATAAAATTATCTGCACCACCTCTAAAAATTCCTGGCTACGGCACTGAATTCGAAATAAATAAGTAAAGTTTGTAAATATATTACGGAAATTCGTGCAGTTGTCAAATAATTTCATACATTAGTTTTTCATTTTCTTATTGTGTATTGGTTTTACCAATACAAATTTTTTTCTTATCTATTGATCTACTGCTGCTACTGCTGTATTCATTGCATCTGTGAAACCAATCTAATAAAAATATGTGTTAAACAATAGCAACATCCGATGATGCAAAAGTTTAAAAAGTTGACATGTTACAGAGCAATTAATCACACGCTAACTTTTGCACAAGTAAGACATACAAAGTGATCATGAAGTGAAATGAAATGATAAATTATAAATTAAATTAATTCATGTGTAGCTTCCTATTTGAAAAATCAATCTCATCGCATCAGATTTAACGGATTTGTGCCCGTTTCACCCAATTTCACGTATTATATTACACATGGTTTAGTATCTACATCTGGTATTTCATCAGTGTATACAAGAAAGAATAATATTTCTTGGAAAAACCAAAATTAATCTTAACCATTTCAGAAAAATAATTTTCGGTGCACTCCTAATACAATACCATGTAGATAATATATTAAATATTAAGGAACAACCAGTATGTGGGCATACCAGCCAGTGGCGTTGCCAGGAATTTTTAGAAGGGGGTGCTGAAAATGTTATTACAAAACCTAAAAGTTCAATTTAACTTTCTTAAATTTTAATCTTATATGTATAATAAAAATGGTACGCCCCTGGCGCGAACCTATCTATAACCTATATGTATATAATTATAATTTGCAAGTGATCGCACATATTGTGACAAGTCATTATGCGAACACAATGTGTTTCGTGTGACGCGTACTTGTAAATGTAACGCTAAAACAAAACCAGTACCGAAATACAATTTGCGCAAATTATAATAAAAAAAAAACAATTACTATTTTATAATGAAAGAAAGATATGGAACTAGAAGGAAATAACCATAACAATAGAAATAAAAATAAAAATAAAATAAATCCAAATAATAAAGTTAATAAAATAAAAAATGCGCTTGACTATACCGTGCGTTTATTTTACCGTCCAACATAGCATGTGCTATGTTCAGCAGCTAATGGTGGGTACTGAGTCACTAGTGACTGGAGTATTATACTCCGAACGAACCGAACGAGCAGAACGAACAGTGAAAGCAAAATTCAGTTTGCTTTAGCATGCTTTTGTATTGGAGCTACCTGAATTCCCTTTGCTCTGATCTTTCCCTGTTTACCGACATCGGGTAGAACATTGTTCGTTCGGTTCGTACAGTTCAAATTAGGTGTGCTCGCACTGCTCGTTCGGTTCGTTCGCAATAAAATGCTCAAGTCAGTGCCCAGGCCCCCAGGGAATCGTTGATGCTCGTTGTATTCGTTCTGTTCGTTCGGAGTAAAATGCTCAAGTTAGTACGATGCTCGTACTATTCGTTTGGTTCGTTGTTTGTTCGGTTCAGGTTTATTCACACCTTAAAATAAACGAATTGGCCGTTCGGGATATTTTATGGAAAATAAATCGCAAACTATAATTTCGTGCGTATATTTTTATTATTTCTATCTTTTCTTCGGTTGTGTACCTGTACATGACTGATGAACAATTTGTGAATCATTAATTCAGATTATGACAAGGAATAAAATTGACAACTGACACTAGCGGCATGTTCATACAAATTACTTTGATCGTGCATCGCCACTGCCCACATTCCCACTCCCAGTCCGTCGGAGTGTCGCTAGCATAGTACATGCTATGTTCCACGATAAAATAATCGCAGGGTATATATAACTAAATAAGTGGCACTTTATCTATTTATTAGTTATTTTTTAAAATTGCAACATAACCTGTACAATCATTAGTTTTGCAGATATTCATTTATTGATTACATCCATTTAGCTGTGCTGTGAGTAATTCAATAATAGACAAAAAACCGAACAAAATTGAGCAGGCAGCTAAATGTCATTAATTTTTGATCACTGCGTGTATTTAACATGAAACGAGATATTTTAGTACTTCCTGGGTTTTCAAACAAGAACAAAAGTCACACAATCTGTAAAGATCTTATGTGGGGGAAATTACCTACTCCATCCTTAATTAATGCTTGTAACTCCAATTGCAGGTGTTTAATGGTAATTAAGAGGCTACGACTGGTTTTGATCGGTTATGATCATCTTCCGGTAAATGGAGCAGCAACAAAAACACACAAAATTTCACAAAAATTATCGTGAAATTTTGTGTTTTTGTAGTGACTTCATTTACCTGCAGATGATCTGAACTGATCGAAACCAGTCGTAGCCAAACCATTAAATATTTAAAGCAATAATTTAAGACCTACTAAAATCTAATAATACTGGGAAAAATTTAATTTAATAATTTCAGTAGGTATTATAATTTCTAATTAATTTACGTTTTGATTTATCAAATTTGTGTGTGCATTTGTGCCCTCCTTCTAATTGGATAATGGCATATATTTAATTTATTTATAATTAATAAAATAAAAAGAGATAAAAGATTCATGTACGAATTGGCGTTTGACTCTTAACTAAATTACTTCTATCGGCGTCCTCCTTCAAATTCGAATCCTCATGCTTTTCGATCTTCTTCAAATTCTCGATAACTTCATTGTGTTCGTCTATCAGCTTACGAAACTCATCCTTGCGATGTTCAACTTCATCCTGTTACATGAAAATAGATATTAACAACAAAATACTGAGACAACTATATGTACACTCCTTCTAAGCAAGCATGAGACTTGGTGGGCGTGGCTAAGTATGCAAGAGTGCAAGTTTTAACATTTTGGACATATACTAGAACTATCTACTTAAAATCGAATCAGTGTTGATATAAAATATGACACACTTCATTTTTGAATGACCGTTTCAAAATAGCACCGCAATTTAATTTTCAGGAGCTAATGTTTGCTTAGAAGCGCTAAATTTTAGTATATAAATAAATGGATGGAAAGCATTGTGAAAATTGTAATTAGGTAACTTTAATGACATAAGTGTAGGTAATTAACACATCGGGGGGTTTAATATTTTTGGATTAATTACATAATGCGATCATATCATATCACCAACACAGTATGATTACATATAATGAGTACTAATGAGTTTTTACTGAATTAGACCCGAAAACGGCTATATTCGATGTGGTCCTCTTATTTTATTGCCCCAAAAAGTTTACATTTATGACACTACATGTGGTTCTCTAGTGCAATCTTTTGAAACAGGTAGAAATTCCCAAGGAAAAGGATCAAAAAGGATTAGTGTCATATTCGGTCTCAAACCAAGTACGTTAAAACCAAGTACGTTTTGTGTGTTTACACCAACATCTTCTTAACCCCAATACGGACTAACGTTATTGCTACCCAAACCAAGTATGTTAAAACCAAGTACGTTTTGTGTGTTTACACCAACCTCTTCTTAACCCCAATAAGGACACACCTTATTGCTACCCAAACCAAGTACGTTAAAACCAAGTACGTTTTGTGTGTTTACACCAACCTCTTCTTAATTCCAATAAGGACTAACCTTATTGCTACCCAAACCAAGTACGTTTTGTGTGTTTACACCAACCTCTTCTTAACCCCAATAAGGACTAACCTTATTGCTACCCAAATCAAGTACGTTAAAACCAAGTACGTTTTGTGTGTTTACACCAACCTCTCGTTAACCCCAATAAGGACTAACCTTATTGCCACCCAAAAATGACCTACTTTTTGGGAACCACATCGAATTTTGAAATGGAACCACATCGACAAATGAGTTTGGGACAAAGCCATAAAACGGTCAGTTTTGGGAACCACATAGAAGTTTCCCCCGAAAACAGTAAGTTTTTGTGTATAACTTAAAATGTTCTCTAAAGAGCCGCAAAATTATGTGAACTTAAATATGTGGGTTTTAAATGTTGAATCGCCAAATGGCTTCTCGAGCAACTACCGACTACAGAGCATGCGCATTTATAACCAGTACTACCAACATGACTTACGAACTAAACAAAAAACTCTAGAATTTTAATCTAAAACTCGTTACATTTATCCAGAACGCTGTCAATGTCAATAAAAAAGTAGGTAATCTGAGAAGCAACATGCTGAATACGTATTATTTTAATAGTGTGGAGAGGAATGAGATGGCGATATTTTAATAAGCATATCTCTATTGATTAAGATTAATTAAGAGAACCGAAGGAACTTCGACCTTTATTTTCACGTACTGTCACTGCTTGCTAATTATGTTATGACAAAACAACACATTCCGAAATAAATTAAGGAAACCCAAACAAGATTATGAGCAAATGAAAAGAAAATAGGGTAGTAAACAAAATTCCTGGGATACATAAATGCAAAGAAGAAAAAAATCGGTACGTTTCGCATCTCAAAACTTTATCAGACTGCTTTCAACCAGTCTACTGTCACAGAGATCCTCAGCTCACTTAAAACTGGCTCAGTATTTGTGCAAAACTGAGATTTTTTACTTTCAAGTAAACTGAGTTGGTGAGAATCGGCTCACTTTGACGTTTGAACTCAGCTCATTTAAAACAGGCTCAGTTTATGCAAACCTAAGATAATTTACTCCAATTGCACAAACTTTCAAGTAGACTCAGTTTGTGAGAATCGGCTCACTTTGATTCTAACTGTCAAAAAGTTATGTTCCGATGATTCTGCTCAGCTGTTTTTTTTTTAATCTTGCAACTCAATTTCTTGCGTGTGAACACTTATACTCAGATCATTTCAACTGGAAAAAAAGACACAACTGGACTTGTGCATCCACACAGCAATGCAAACAGGCAGATCATAACCTCTGCTTCAATATATCGACCAATTCTTTCCATGAACGCAATACTTTCCTTATATGTACGGTTGGAAGCCAAATAATTATACGTAAAGAGAAAACAACAAACAAGAGACAAACAATAACAACTGATTTATAAATAGATTAATTGTAATTAATAAAACGCGAACTAACTAACTAACGAACGAACATAAAACCTAACAATGAGAATGGAATAAATGGGCATATTTGATGATATTGAAAATCAAGGTAAATAAATTAATAAACATTCTATTGAATCGAATTCGAGATTGAATTGAATAAACAACACCTTGAAATCAAGTTAAAATATACAATATACAATATAAACTTCAATATTGAAATTGACGTTAAATGTCATCGAAATTAAACAATTTCCACTTTACGATCAGAATTACTTTTACGATCGACGAGTTCTATGCGAAATCGTAATGTATATGCCCGGCAAGTTGTGCGCTGCGAATTTAACTCACCGATTTTTATGTGATGTCGTCTGTTTGTGCTTCATTCAAAGTTGAAAGGCATGCACCAAGTACTTTTGTCGAAGTTTTGAGATGTGTACGACTGTACGGTGGTTTAGACTTTAGTGCATTGAGTTTGAGATAATAGCGAGTGCGTGGTGTGGATATACCTATAGCACGTGTAAAACGAACCCGTATAATTATCCCCAACATGCACCAAGCCAGTGATTCTTTAACTGGCTGCTTTTCTTCTTTAGTGATCATTTAGCGAGTGCACGTGCTAAAACAGCTTCAACCATAGAATCCAAAATGCCATCCACTGAGTGTTTAAATTAATCTTTTCTAACGTATATTTTTTTACTTTCCTGCCACATACCGAAGGTATGTAGGTATAGGAAAGTAAGGTGATCATGAAAAAAATTAAAGTCTTATTTTTCCTTGATTCGTGGAGATCCGTTGGCCCCAGGTCAATAATCGACTTTTTGGGCTGATGTGTGTGTGTGTGTGTGTGTGTCTGTGTGTCTGTCTGCCTGCGTGTGTACAAAATTGCGGGCAAACCAAGCATCGCATCGGACTGAAATTTGGTATCTGGGCAGCTATTCCTCCCGAATGAACCTGGAGTAAAAATAAACAAAATCGGCTGGTAAAGGCGACATTTACTCGTAGGTTAAAACGTCCAACTCGCTAAATATTGAATGTAGCATA
>JARJEB010030105.1:0-21800 GCA_030264535.1 Liometoxenus newtonarum
TATTTAGCGAGTTGGACGTTTTGGCCTACGAGTAAAGGTGTCTTCTTTACCAACCGATTTTGTTTCTTTTTACTCCAGGTTCATTCGGGAGGAATAAATGCCCAGATACCAAGTTTCAGTCCGATACGATGCTTGGTTTTCCCGCAATTTTGTACACATACAGACACACAGACACACACACACAGACACACACACACACACATCAGCCCAAAAAGCCGATTTTTGACCTGGGGTCAACGGATCTCCACGAATCAAGGAAAAATAAGACTTTATTTTTTTTCATGATCACCTTACTTTCCTATACCTACATACCTTCGGTATGTGGCCGGAAAGTAAAAAAAGAAAAGTAGGTACGAAAGAATTACGTACTAGAAGCTTTTTAAAAAATGAAATACGAATGAATGCGAGAACAAAGTAAGAAATTATCTTGCATGAGCCCCGGCAGAAATTTTTCCAGGGAGGTATATTGCAAACCAAACACTCATATTACATATTAAATATTAATATTTACATAAAATTGTGTAAATTGGATTGTCATAATTTTGTAGACAATTAGGAAATTTTTTTTAAAGAATTTTGCTTAAATTTTGCGTAATGTGTTCTGAATTCATCATGCGTGTGTCTATTAAAAGTTAATATTGTGATAGTAACAAAGTACACAAAACAGATAAAAATGTTAAGAAATAAATTTAGGAAGGCACTGGGACTCACAGTACACATTTCATGCATATTACTAATTAATGTATTAATATTTATAGGAAGAATTCTCTCTCTCTCTCTCTCTCTCTCTCACTGGGAGTCGAACCCAGACCGTCTGCTTCTCTAGTGCATATAGTTCTACCAATTGAACTATGAGGGAGCCGACCGTTGTTAATCGATCGAAGAGAGGCTCCCTCATAGTTCAATTGCTCGAACTATATGCACTAGATATGCAGAAGGTCTGGGTTCGACTCCCAGTGAGACGGAGACTTTTTCGTGTAAATATTAATCCATTAATTAGTAGATAATATATGAATGAAAATTGTACTGTGCGTTGAAAGCATTCCTAAATTTATTTCTTAATTAAAATCGCTCACGGAATCCGAATGTAGTTTGTCTTAAGCCTCTTTCTCACTTGGACATTTTTTCCGAATATTAGGACAATTTGACAGTCCTCGGTAAAAGTTGAAATCATTCCTATTTTTTGCAAATATTCGCAATTTTTGAAAACCTATGTGTTTACCACACCCGTTTTAAAAAGTTACCTGACATCTGCAGGACCGGACTATCCATCTGGCACTTTAGGCACTGTGCCCAGGGCCTACGAAACTTTGGAGGGCTTACGAAGACTTGAGAGACCTTTCTTTTTTGGTCGCCAACAATAAAAATTTCAAAACTTTGAGACTTAAGAGCTTTTTTTTTTGGTCAGCCAAAAAAATTTTAGAACTGGAGACTTCAGCTTTTTTTTTGGTCACCAACAAAATAAAAATTTCAAGTATTCAGTTAAGTGCCTAGGGCCTACGATAGGCATAGTCCGGGCCTGGACATCTGTCAAGCTCGCCGTAAGAATTATATGGCAAAAAAATCGGCAGAATCTATTCGGGATTTCCGAATATTCGCAAATATTTTTTCCGAATGTTACAGTTGGATTGAAATATATTATTTACATTCTATTTTGATTTATTGAAAAAAAGTTGTAACATGTAGAGGAAACTTTGCAACGAAATTATTCATGAAACGCAAACACTTTACTTTCACCCATTGACTTACTTTAACTTTTTTGTCGATGGGCTTTTCGAGTAGGCACATTGTGGCGCTATTGCCGCCACCGTGGACGTCCAGCGTGCGCGGCATGTCGATGTACGTGTCGGTGTTACGCCGCATGTTCAAATTGCTCGGCTTCTCGTTCGTTTCTTCTTCTTCATCTTCACCGGCACTTTCTGAAACCAACGATATACCAAATTAGCAAAAAAATCCAATAATGTATTCCCTATCAACAAGACGCACTTTTACAATTACAACAATTCATTAAGCCCTTCAAAACGTTCCAAATGTATTCAAACAATTTGAAAAACACTTTTTCATTAATCACGAAAACTTGAAACTTAATTTATTTTGCAATAAAAATTAAAGAAAAAAGGAATTTTATATCCTCTTAGGAAAATTCGAATTTTATGGAAATATTTATGGAAAATTGAAAAAGCACTTTAAACATTAAAGTCTTAAAATATGAATCACTACATTTAATAAACACATTCCAGATTTCTTTAATATTGTTGCAAACATTTTAAAAAGCTATTTATCTTTTGACAAAAGACAAGACAATTTTCTTTGTTGAGTATTTTCCAGTATATAGTATAATTAATTTCTTTTTGTTCATCATTTTCTACATAAATTTCTCTCTTGGTATTTCATTAATTTAAGAACAAAAAATTGCATAAACATCCTTCGAATATCAAATTTAAACATCCGCAATTTTCACAATAAAGTAAAATTGGAATGCGCGCACACGCGTTTGCCAAACGCTTAGCAAAAACTAAACCCAGCTTAGGTGACCATATAGCCAGCCGTAGAGAGAGAGAGAGATCCTGTTTTACTTTATACTTTATTTTACTTTTGCCATTATTTTGACTCCACGTTCTTCATGCCCATGCCCCTATTCCCCAGATACTCGTACACTTAATCCAGTTTGAAGTTTTCGCGTATAGTTAGTTCGTTTTACGAATGTGTTGGTTTGTTGGTTGAGTCACGCGCTTTGCGTTTTTTAGTGTTTTTCAATGTTTTTAGTGGTTTTCGTTAGCAATACGGCGGCAAGTCAACGAGCGGATTTTGTATATTCATTTATACATATATGCGCACTGGAAAAATAAACATATGATGCCAAAAATACATTTTAAATTTTCTCCATACATAATAGACTGGGGTGTATACCGGGAATTTCACTCAAAATGTCCTCATCAATACTGTGCTACTCGAACAAGATTTGAAATATCATGGTATATTGATGTAACTACGATTTCACTTCTTGCTTTTATTTCCTTGAATATTGTATTATTTTTTGAGATCGATGTTGTTTTTCATTGAACGATAAAATTAAACTATGTCTAGTCAAGAAATTTGGAACAGATATAAGTTAAGGAAACAAGAAAACGATTAATGTGAAACATAGGTATCAACATGAACATAAAAACGATACGTCGTAGAAACAACAAGTCATAAATACGTCATCACAAGTCAAATAAATAGAAATAGTAAAATTTTCACAGCTCCATAATCTCAATAAAACAATTCAATCACGATCAGTTTATTAATGGTTTTTCAAAAGTGCTTTAAGGAACTGCCAATAAAACGTTTTCTCACTTCTTTTGGATGAAAAACCTTAGAAATCGTAGTCAACATGATTCACAATTGAAAAAACTGAAAAGAAATGAAAGACAAAAAGTTTTCAACAATATTTTATTACATTTTATAATAGCCTCTCGGTCTTGTTACCAGCATTGAAGCGTAAAATTATAAAAGATGACAAACAATAGGTAGGTACGTACATAAAAAAGGACAAAAACGAGTACTGGATATATAATATACTAAGGATAATCATTCTTTTCTGACAGAGACATATTTTGTTCCATCATACTGATGCGATGGGGAAAGAATACAGAATAAGGGACGAAGCATAAAGATAACTAAGCAGAACGGAAAGGAATATAAAGTTACATGATTTGACAGGACATTAACATACATGGCGATGGTACCCAGAGTACTTAGGAACAGTATCCTACACTTATACGAATAGGAACAAGTAACTGGGAAAAGTATTTCGTGGAAATTGAAAATTTACTTAAAAAATAAGGAAAACTATAGGAAAACGGAAAAGTGTACCAATTTTGAGACAGTCGGAAAATTTTGGAAAAACGATCTTATCATAAAAATGAAAATTTATTCATTGTTTTGTTTTTCTAAAGTTTACATAAATATATGGAAAGCAGCTTGCTTTTTGAAAATTATTCATTTCCAACCTTCCAACGAGTGGTGTGGAAAGAAAAATTTAGTTACTTACAACAAATTTCCAACTTGTGTATTCTCTTGAAAAATTACACATTTTACTTGATATCTTCGTTTTTATGAGATATTTGTTGAAAATTCTTACCAACGGGTGCGTTATCTTCCCCCTTGACGTTACTGATTTGTGATAGGTATTATTCACTTTGATTACATGCCGTTCCTCGGTTGCTTTATTCTTTCTGCACAATTTTACAGCCTCGCGTAATGTAGTTAACTTGGCCCTATTCAACTACACCGAGAATGAGAAGAGTAATGCACGTACATCAGTAAATTACGTTTTGCACCTTAAAGTCGTCCCATTATCAACCATCAGCCTTATTAGCTCACGTTATCAGCACTCAACCACCAACGATCCCACAACACCTCACTAACATTCAAAATTCTAACAATTTGCAAGTTGTAACGATGAACAAGTAACTGCAATTAAAGGAGAAAAATGTTTGATTTTTAAAATTTACATTTAAATTTGAATTTGCATTGAGAGGTGGTATAAGTACATTAAAAAGCACTTTAGGAAACACACAACGAAACAATTTATATTGATTGATTATAAAATTTCGCGAGTTCTTCTCAAAAAGTATGAATCGTACGCAATAAGATGAAAATATTGATAAAATCATTGGAATTTAAAATATTTAATTTGACGAATATGAAGAATAAAAATAGCATCACTTAACACATTTCCTGTCCCTGTCGGTAATGATTTTATTAAAAACTGTCATCTTCAAGAACACGCGGAAATAGAGAGATAAAAACGTGTTGAATTTAAGTTGTGATTTAAGTAAAACCGTAAAACGTAGAAATATATTGCTGATTGGATGAAAGCATTTTCCTTGATTGAAATGTGAAAACTCTCAAACGCTAATGAATAATTTATTAAACGCTTTAAATTGATACGAAAAATTCGAAGCTCAACTCGGACCAGATTTCGTTTCATTTAAAAATTAATTTCATTGTATTTTTGGTTTTGGTTGATTACTTTTGTTACGAAAGTAATTTTTTCTTTATTCGTTTACAAATTATTACCATTTGCTTACTTTTACTTTTACTCTTACTTTAACTAGAGACCTAAAAGTTGCAATATGAAATTTATAATTCCAATTTTAATTAAATTTGAAACACAAGCAGTAACAAAATACTCAACTAAACTCTAAACTAAACTGCAGAAAGGTTACGAAATGGTTTCAAGTATGTACTCAGTAAGAGCACTTGAACTTCTAGCATATACAATCCCTAACTATGGCACCCCGAAAAGTTTCCATTTCCAACGAGCAACAAACAATTGTACAACTCCAGTTAATTTGTTGGTCGTTACTACTCCGCAGTGATGCTGTTCACTACCGAGCAACCTAATTGTCACGCACGAATGCCTCATTTACCCATTTTGTTTCACAATTATTCGCGCAGTTTCCCATGTGTATACGTATAGTACCTATGTCAACTGTAGCAGTCTGCAGTGGATCTCAAATCCTCGCAACCAGCAATTTATTGTGTATAAATTGTGTTAACACACGAATTGTAGACACCTGAACTAGAACAAGATATGCGGACATTATTCTAACTTTCCTATTAATTTGCGATTGAATTGCTTTTAGTTCTTTTATCATTAATTGCTTCTTTTATTTGGAACACCCAGTAAATATTATATAAATATATTGATTGGCAATAAGCCAAATTAAATAAACTACCAATATCACGTTTATAAACAAAACTACATGAACACTAAACCAGGGACGGATTGAGTCTTGCAAACGGCCCGGGAAAATTTGTGCAAGCGGCCTCATGATAGCATAGACCAAAAAAAAGATCCAGATCAACCGAAAAAAAATGGTCTCAAATCTCAATAAATCGAAGAGATCAAGCAACTAAAAAATTTCAACATCTTTTATGCCATCTGACTGGCCGCTCGGGAAATTCCCGAATGTTCTTATGGCCAGTCCGTCCCTGCACTAAACAACTGACGAAAAATTGAAACTGATGGTCTTGCGTTGTTCATTCTTTGTTCAATGTTTTATTGTTTTCTCGCAAACTTTCATTTTTTATTTTCGTAGATTCACAATGACATTAAGATATCTATTATACCTACAAAATAGAAAAAGCACAACAAATTGATTAGAGATAAAAGTCTACATAGAAAAATAGAAACTTTGAAGCATCCAATTTGAAAGTTAAAATTGCGGAACAAATAACTTTTACCATTTCAAATTCCTATTTCGGCAATTATTATAAATTTCCTTCATTGTTTTTGTAATACGAGGTGCGAATTATCACTTCATAATTAATTATATCAAAAGTCTCTATTATCGTTCCACTGCCACTTCATCTCGTTTCCTTTTTCCTTCGTTTTTTGCATCGTCAATTTTTTTGTGATCTCGTTTAGTGACGCTTAATTACGTTCATAAATTCCGTGCACTTAAGGCAGCGCACGCATTAAGGAGCACTAAGCATTCAAAGTATTACCTATACACACATAAAATGGGCTATAAGATGTTAATATACATTAATATTATCAACGAACACAAAGAAAGACGACCAAGTAATGTGAAGCGGAAGAGAAGCATTAAGTTATGTACAAAAAGATGAAAGAAGAGTAAAAAATGTTGGAAAATATTAAGATGAAAAGATGATAAAATGACAAATTATGATGGTAGAGGAAAAAGAAAGGAAAAATGATGGCGCGGCGGGAAAAGTTATTAAGGATTTTATTTATTAACTACATGAAGGCATTCATTCGTAAAATAAATAATAAAACGTTCATAAATAAATGTTGGTTGTCTACGTTCAACTACAGTTATTAAATAGTTATCGCAAAAAGTCATGGTTTTCCATTATTATACCGAAGGTTAGATTAAAATTTTTGTGTCTCACTTACTTGAAAACAACCAAGTGAAAGCAAGTGAAATGTTTCGATCAAAAATATTAATAACCCACCCACCCTAGTAATTTAATTGATTGCAAAAATAATTTAATACAATTATTTAGTTACTTGCGTTGAGAATTACAATTACAATTAAATTACTTGTTAAAAGTCAGAAATTTTAATTATGAGTAAAGGAATTTTTTAGAGAATAATTGTTAATAATTTAGAAACGACGAGTTTTGAAAGTTTTAAGGTTAACCGGATTTTTTTCATTTACTTAAAAATCTTTTCATGAAACAATATCCGTGGACATACAGTATGTTCAACTATTTCTAAAGTACTAATAATTTTTCAAACAGTATTAGTTTCCAAAGTTTAGAATTATTAAGTGGCATTGCAAAATGTAATGTTTTTTCCAATCATTTATTCATAAATAAATTCTTTGTCCATCATTTTGCGTTTATTCAAAATTTATTTGCTGTTGCTAGTAAATTATTAATTTTCTTTTTCTACATTAGCTGCGTTTTTCTATAAATTGTACCTTTTCGATAAATATCTATTCACATTAGTCTTGAAAGTCATTTTATTTCGTTCTATAAAACAATCAAGACTTGAATTAATAGCTTTTAAAAGAAAACATTACAAAATTTTTTAATTTGTATTTTTACTAATTCAAAATGAATTGTTACGCGTTTTACGAAACTTATCTGCTTTTTCTTGGACAAGACAAGCCCGAAAAAAACTGGAATTTTGGCAGGAATTTCCTGTATTACTCACTTCGCGCATTTTTCTTCACATGCGTCGCTCTGGCATTTATCTTCAGTTCGTTGGATGTGTGTTTGAGGGAGGAAATACCAATCACCGAAATTTCGTTCAACATCATTGACATTACGATTTACTTTAATTGTTTACTTCGAATTATTTACGCTATTAATCAAAATTGCCGCATTCGTGAGATAATCCAAAAAATGAATTCGTTCAAGGCGAGTGATGACGCTGGCACACTCGGTTTTGTGTCCCAAAAAGAAGGCATTTCAATGAGTGGCACAATCATAAAAGCTAAACAACTAATGCAGGGATGGATATTTTTCGCGGTGGCTATCATCATTGTACATGTTAGTTCATTGTCAACTGATTCATCCAAGTATTTATTGAATGAAATTTTACCAAAACTCATAAATACCTGTTAACTTACATTTTTTTTATAGAATTAACATCACATCATTTGTCTGTTCCAATGATTGCCTGAAAACTCCTTATATTGAAATAAAATTTGTCTATGAAATGATAACGCAAGAAATCTACGCGTTGAGTTACATCAATCTCGATTTATTCTTCTTTGGCACTGTCATTTTGATAAATCAACAATTTGAGATTCTCTGTAGTGATTTTAAGAATATTTTATACACGACTTTGGTCAGAAACAATATTGACTTAAAGGAGGTACAATTGTTTAAGAAAAATGTTGAGAATCCAAGAATGATGACGTAAGTTGACTCTAGCAAAATTGCCAACTTAGCAACATATTAGAAGAAATTTAGTAAGAATGCAAAAATGATGGTAATTTGCTTTATAATGAAATTTTAGTTACCAAAATTTGGGTTCTTCGCAACTTCTGCAAGTACTAAACAGTGAAAAGTACTTTAAAGCTTTGAGATGTTACTTGAGGACATGCATACGTCACCATCAGGATCTTCTCGAACTGTTGAAACATCTCCAAGAAGTTATCTCATTGTCATCGTTCTTACAATGCATTTTCTCAACATGTTATCTTATGTTCTCCTTGTTTATCATGATAATTGTACGTATATGTACTTAATTGTAATTAAACACTTTTTTTGGATAGATATTTGTTTATTTTTTTTAGTCTGATGATAAAACAGTGAGAATGACTGCCGGAGGTCTTCTTTATGGTGCTCTGGTGCAAATTACTTGCTTGTGTATCTTTGGTCAGATGTTATCCAACAAGGTATGACGATAAATACATAAAAATAGAAGAAACAATTTCAAAATTATTTATAGATTGATAAATTAAGATTGGCTGTAAATACAATACCATGGTATTTGGTAAATGATGAAAGCTTCAGATCGTCGAACATTATTCTCTCGTTAATGATGAATAGGCCTTACAAAGTCTCAGCTGGAAAGTTTTTCGCTTTATCACACCAAATGCTTTTGCAAGTATGTATTTGACATTTTATTTAAAGTCTGTGAAGAAAATTAAAATGTTTTTAGATTTGCCAATCGGCATTTACTTATTCCACCGTTTTGCGAGAACTTGCAAGCAGCAAATAATTTTTTCTACACCTATTTAGTTATTATTAGCATTTTTTTGAGTGATTAATGGTACCTATAACTCACTACCGTGAGTAATGGAGTTTCATTTCTCACTACCGTGAGTAATGGATTTTCATTACTCACTGCCGTGAGTAATGGATTATTAGAAATTACTGCAATTAAATAACATTGATCGTGTATTAAGTTCAACAAGAAGGAACCCGAGGGAACCCGAGAAATTCTGTCAATATCATAATATTGATCGCTTATTTTCGAAGATCACAAGATTTGACAAATTTGAAGTGACCGATCCAACTTATCTATATGATCTATGATTTCGAAAGAACGAGAAGAATTCCGACAATGACATATTGTGTCACTTGTCAGTTACGTTGCTTCATCGAGAAATCACAATTTGTATTTTGTGTTAAAAATAGTGCAAGGTGTAGAAAAAGCTTAGTACTATATTCACGATTATGGCCATTGTTCACTCAGATAAATTCCGCCACTCGCCTAGCGGCTCGTGGGCTCAAACATCATCTTCGTGAACAATGGCTGTCATAATCGCTTATATAATAATATACTATTAAATTCTTCATTTCTTAACTAGTTCAATTTATACTGATATGCATCAAGCCGACGACAGTCTTAAAAAATTGTAAAAAACAAACCATAACGAAAATGTGTCTGGTAGGCGGCTATAATCGAACATTAATAAATTAAATGCATCCTGATATGCGACAAGCCAGCGACACAGTTTCGTAAAATTGAAAAAATAATAACCATAAAGAAATAATCGAATATCAATCAATATTTAAATTCCAGAACAATAAAATGCACGGAGTAATTTTTAATACATTGACATACCATAATTCACATTCCTTTACCTTTATATATAAATTTAAATTAAATAAATGCCAAACTACAATATACAAAGCGTTTCAAGACTAGTGATAGAAATATAAAAATTCCAATGAATACGCAGCATGTACCTTAAATATCGGGTAAGTTCGCAATTCGTCGAACACAAGAATAACTATAAAACATTGATTGAAAGTTTGATAAAAATATAGATAAAAAAGTACTAAGCAAAAGTTTCTCCATACAGATGAAAGGTCTTTGCAACGATAAAACCTAATATATGAAAATGTAATCCCAAATTGAATTTTAAGCTATATAATTGAGCATTGTATATTTTCGCACAATGGTACTCTATATTTATATACAATTACAACATTCTGAACTACTTTATATATACCTACGACTTGCAGAATTTAGTGATTTAATGAAATTTTTATGATGACATAAACACTTCCATAATATATCTTTGATGAACAAATTATAGGTAGTAATTGTTTAATTTGTTTCTCAAGATTTAGAAAAAAACTAAATTACTTGTACAAGCATTGTATTGTCGTCGAATTATACTAGTTTTTTAGTATAAATAATAAGTACTTATGTAACGATTTAACTTGAAATTTATTGATATTTCTATATAAGTACCTATACACTATATTATATGAATACTACTTTTAAGTATTGGTTCGATTGATAATGAGTATGTGAGAAACGAAGAATATTGACTTGTTATTTTTCTTATAAATAAATATTTAAAAAAGGAATATGCACTTGTGATTATATTTATGATGAAATTAATTTAAATGCTGAAATGTTTTCTACTTCACCAGGTAGGTATAGTAGTCACAATGCAGTTGATTAAACATTTTTACGAGAAATCGATAAAAAATATACATAAAATATTATTACTATTCACTTTCCTTTAAGCGTTATTTGAAAACTTGCTATCTTTATCAAGATACTGAATCCGCCCAATTTTCTACAAAACTTTTTTTATAAATAATACTGCAAATTATATGTAATAAATATCAACATGTACAAATGTAAATAATACAAGAATAGTTTGGAAATATTTATTCTGGCATTAACAATGATTATGTATAATATGTACATATATCATGGACATGTCTTATCAGATACCCAGAAAGAAAATGTATAATTTTCTGTGTTTTCCATTCATTTTTTGTTGTTTTGATTTCAATTTTAATTTTCAATTCCTTCAGTTATTTCTTTCAATTTTCTACATAAAATTATAAAGGTAGCACATTTTGATTTTATACTTTAATTAATATCTAACGATATCACCGCAATCAACGTATTCACCATAGGCGACCGTCTACGTGGGTGTTTCGGTGTTCGGGCACCTATATGAGCATCAGCTACGTGGGTGCCGAGCATCATGGAGCTTGTATTGAAATTGTGTTATTTTGGCCAGCGCCAACGTCCAATTTTGAATTCAAAATCACATTTAAAGATATCTTTCTATAATCTTGTATTTTGTTATTTGTTCAAATTATTTCAGTGTATTTTTAAAATGCGAATATGACAATCAAGATCTAGAGTAGACCCGCGTCACCCGCGCGTCATATAAGGTTAGGTGAATTTCCAAACTAAATTTCCACTTTTGGCAGAATTTAGCTATAACCGCTCGTGGACACCCATGAAGATTTTAAACACGCGGCGCCTATGGTATTCACATTGACTAACACACTTCCATACAGTTAATGATTATCAGTATATAATTTATTTCTGCATCTATTTTAAATGATTTTTAATATAACTATTTTTTTTTGGTTTTTATTTTATATTTATTTTATATTACTATTGGCAATTTGTACACCTACATCCAATAGTTGCTTTCGATATACCACTCAAAACTCTAAACTACTCCGAGTATTTTAGTGTGAGCTATATCGAAATCAGTATGTTTGTTTTGGTGTGCCTTCACAGAAATCTGATTCAATGGCTAGTATTTACTTGAATATTCTAAAATTTTGATCCTTAAGTGTTTGTTTTTATGTGTTGACCTATTTGAATTGTACAAAGAACTTATTGATTAATGATTATGATCTTTTTGTATTTAATGCTAATCTAAAATATCTAATTAATTAACCGAATATGAATTTCAAACAAATTATGTTTTGAATGAATAACCGATTTAAATAAGTATAGGAAATGTAACAACCATTAAAAATATCATCCGATTTCAAATGAATTCCATCAATTAAAAGTTGAAAGACTTCAAGGATATGAATAACCGATTTAAAAAAGTATAGGAAATGTAACAACCATTAAAAATATCATACGATTTCAAATGAATTCCATCAATTAAAAGTTGAAAGACTTCAAGGATTTTTCACTTTTGGTAGTGATGTTTAACAGTTCAAATTTTAATTTTAAAAGCAATGGCACTGTTTCTATAAGTAACTTTATGTTCTTGGGAACTTACTTATCCTTCTGAAAATGGTAAATTAATCTAGTCACTGAATTCCATCAAAGAATAGATTGGCTATGCTTAATTTGTCATTTTGTACTAATATGTAATTGTTGCAACTTGCAACTTTGCAACAATGTCAATAATAATAAATTCAATAATAATTAATTATTATATTTCGTATTATAGTGTACATTAAATACTACCTAATCATACTCCTCCATCAGTACTATACTGTCATTCATATTTCTTTTTGATGTTTTCTTGTTTTGCTTCTAAGACTATTTTTTATTTTTTTGTTCAATTTGAATAGTATATATCTAAAAGTATTATTATACATTTAAAGCTTATTCGTTATTACAATCAGTATTCAATGATTGGGTTTCTTAACAATAAACATGAATTATTTGTATTTTTAATTATTATTTTTTTTTTAATATTTGAGTTTTGTGTTATGAAAATCTTTTTCTTATAATGAATATTCTTCAAAAAATCTCAAATATTTGATTTTGTTGCCAATTCATGAAATGTTCGAAATACGTATTAAAATATGTATATTGCTCACAATATCATTTTTCATTGTGCTCAAATTGAAAAATAATGAAAAAATCGAAAAATTATTTTTTAAATAACGAGTATTACAAAATTAAATTACGTAATTTCTTAATCTTAACTGATTTTATTTCGATAAATCGAGGCTACGTTTGAAAAACCTTGTAAATTGGCGCGTTTAATTTAATGAGTAAAATTCTACGAAAAGATTGAGTTTGCCATTAAAAATATGTTTTAATTATAATTTTATTTATTGGCAGTGTGTTTAAAATTTATATAAATTGTTACTTTCCCTTGCACGTCTTACCTAAAATAAATTTAATCTTGTTCGGATAACGACGAATAATAATAGCAAGCATGATTCACAAAATTTTAGTTGTGCATACAGCTTATAAAGTTCGCGAATCTAATTAACTAAAATTATTCGCTTGTTCTGGACTAGTTTTAATTTAGATTTTAAGCCCGCGCTGAGTTAAAGCAAGCAATTACGTTGGCAATATTCAGATTGTAATTTATTGTTGTAAAAACAAATTATTAATGAGTATTTTCTATTTTGTCATATTCTTAAATCAATATTTATTATTTCGATAATTTGCTCTTATTTCCTGTGACTTATAATTTACTTATGGATTTTTTTATGGCACAAATGATGTTTGTACTTTAAATTTAAAAAGAAGCCTTAACTAAATTATACTTAATTTAATATAATTTTTGTGTAATGTGCAAAAAATCAAAAGCCTTGAAATTATATGAAATTTAGACATGAATGAATTACAATAACGAAGGTGTTTATTAATATGCAAAGCATTAAAACATTTTCGTTTTCATTCAACAGAAATTTTCATTATGATACTTTGCCACTGACCCGCTGTTCATTGAAGGCAATTCAATCAACAATTAATAATAATGTTTTATTTCGACTTATTTGATTAATAAACACTTTTATAATTCGTATGTACAGAAACACAAAGATTTATACATATATAGTCAACATTAACATGAACGCAGAGCAACATAAACATACTAAACAACATTTTTTTCTTACACAAAATGTGCTATTTTTGATGTGTGGCAAATTAAATCATAATTTTGAAGACCTTAATATCTCAATCAAAAGCTTGCCGTTTGTCCTAATATTGCGCATCGTAAATGAATATAATAAGGACGTGAATGTTACAGACAAGAGAACAATGTAATATACATAACAATATTGTCCAGGGCTTGACTAGGTGATAGTTTCTTTTCGAGCAGAAAAGGAGACTATCGAACGAATTCCTTTAACTGACGTCTAGAAACAAAGACAACAGACACACACTTAAACGAGCCACGTTATACAACACAACAAACACTGAGCAATCAATTCAGGGGTCGTGGAATGGGGTCACGAAAGTGTTAAATAAAAAAAACATTTAATAAATACGTGCTAGGATTTCTAGAAAATAAGTGTAAACAGTAAACAAACATTGGGTGCTTTCGATATACCAACGCGACACTAGTCGGAGTAGTTTGGAACTACTCTGTGCAGTTTAGAGTGCGATATATCGGAAGCAATTAATGCGTTTGTGTGTAAATTATATTATACTTTTGCAAAGGGAAGAAATAACAGTTTGATGAAAATTGTTTAAATTTTGAAAACAAAAAATTTTAATTTAATAAAGTACGCTAACTAACATTTATAAATGAATTTTTCAAAGTAATGTAATATCAATTTCCCAAATTCAGAAAATGGACAATATTTCCTTATTTTCAATTAGAAATTCGCATCATGAGCCCAAGAAGCCCAAAATTATTTTTAACTGTTTAGTAAAAGTTTCAGCTTCCTAAGATGTTAATTCCTAATTAAATGATGAAAAAAAAATCAGTTATGAACGTTTGTGTTACTGTATCCAATATCAGTTCTTCTTGAAATGTCTTACAATGTGTACAATTTTGTTGGTACTAGATTATATTGTTTGTACTTAAATTAATAGTATTTTTGTCCATATTTTCGTGTTTTATATAAGTTTCGATAAAAATTTACTTACGCTCACCTTTTTCTTTGATCCGTTTAAGAACTCTTTATACATTTCGGATCGCAAATACCTGGAATAACTGTCGCTCTTCATAAGATGGTAAACATGAGACTGTAAAACGCAAGTCGAGCTAAAATAAATTAATCCTAAAAAATCCTCTTACTTACAGCTGCGCAGTCGAAACTCCATCGATCTGGATTTTCCATATTCTTTTTAGTCATATCATAAGAACGAGCATCGACGTTTATAGGGCAACTTGCATCCGACGCTAAAAATTCCGTCCAAATTTCTTGAACCTTTTCTTGTACTTCACTCTGCGGCAATGTTTTTAGCACTTGGACAGCTTCCCAGAACCTACATACCAACAAAATGTAAATTTTTTAATTTTATTGGAATCATAATTCTAATACTTTAAGTTCTCGCCGCTGAATTCTTTATCCAAAAACTTAACAAAATGTTCACGACCAATTGGATCCTGTAATAATTCCTGTAAACTAAATGCCCATCGCTTGACACGACGTGCTGATATGTCTTTGGCTTGTTTCTCCTGTTCCCACAACTCGATGCTGTCTGATATCCACGGATTTGGATATTCAGAAGCAACAAAAAATGAATCATACTCAAAATACTGTTCATAGTAAGCAATAAGAGCTTCGGCGACTTTGGACACTTTGATGTTGCGACGATCTAGCCGTATTTTCGTCAATTCAATCTGCTTTTTCAGATTGCTGATCGATTTGTTTGTAATATCAGACGTTGAAGGCGATACTTTCGGTCCGATTTGCATGTTTTTCAAGCCTTGAATCGGTTTGTTCACTTGACATGCTTTTTTTATATCTATTTCAGTTGTATTTACACAACCAGGCTATCCAGATTACCAAAAAAAAACAAAAAAATTAATTATGACAGAAAGAACAAATGAAAAAATAAATTTATTTATTTCTACCATTGGTCGATGGACATCCCAGAAAGCCCTCTCCTGACTATCCAAAACTTTCCTTTCTAACTTATCCCGTTTTTTGTCAACCTTACTTTGTGCCTCCGCTTGCATAAAGATAAATTCCCATTTGCGTGAAAACATTTTCTGAAGTCGGGCCAAGTTCTCAGCCTCATAATCAGCCAACTCCAAGCGCGTTTTATTTTGCATCGTGCGTTTGCACAAATATACAGCGTAATCAGTGTTTTCGGGTTCCCAGCAATTCGATGGCCAAAAGTATGGCGTTTGGAAACGATAGAAAGTGTTGTCGTTCTTTACAGTGAGAATGTGATCATCGATTGGAAAGAAATAACCATGAGCTGCCATCAAATGTGCTAAATGCAACGCTTCTAACTGATCTTCAACGTCTAGATTCTTCAGCATCCACATGATAAGGTCCGAACCGGTGAAGACCGATGGAATTTTCGACATGAAGCTTTTTACCGTACGCACCGGTACGCCAATAGTTTCGTCTTGCATCTTGTCAACAATTTTTTCCATCTACAATAATTTATTACTATGACTGAATTGAATATCTATATATCAAGAAATCAATACCTTTTTGTATAAAAGAAGATTTGGTGAATCTTCTGACGATACATTTGTCTGCAGTTGCGGTTGGATTGGTGGCTGATAAGGTACAACAGCCTCTTCATTGGTGCTGTTGCTAGCGCAACCAATATTTGTATCAGGCTTGTTGCGCTTAGCAGTAACCTTATCTGAATTCATGGTGACCATAGCGTGGAGCTGGAGGTGCAAAGCCCTCCTCTATCTGCAAACGCATGTAGATATAATGTATCCAATAAACAAGGAAATTACAACAGGAATAGAACAGGAAGTAACAATTAGTTGCCATCAATGCAGGCATTATGCAATTTTATATTACCTCAAATAAAGACCACAAAATAAACTAATAACAATGAAATACCCTATTCCAGATTCAATCATCTCTTATAAATTATCTGCTAAAAGTCGTGATAAAGATTGATAAATATTTACTTACCAGAGGCTTATAATCTTGATTTCAACTCCATTAACGATGATGTTTATTGTTTTGAAACGGTACGTATTGAAAGTGTGTAATTCATTTTAATACCACATTATTACTTTTCCATAAAAACCAATAGTGAATACACATTCTCTAACGAAATACAAGTGCGAGTGCAATAAACATGATAAATTCCATTTTCTGATAGTGGTTTCAAGCTTTTAGTTGATCTTGTTTTAGCTGAGATCACAGATTCACAGAAGCGGAGAGCGGAGCAGGAACCTGACTGATGTGGGTGAACCTTATCACATCCTGATGAAACACACACCTGACACACCAGTGTGAACTTATCATATCACAACACCTCCCGAGCTATCACACCCCACGGCAACACCGCAATTTACGCATTCACATGTAACAAGTTATTTTATCCAAACTTCACTTCGCAACGCCAACGTGAACTTTTTCATGATTATTTGGTTGCATATATTTAATTCATGAAAGTAGAAAAGCTCACGAGAAAATTTGCGCGCTTGCGAAAATACTGCGCAAGAAATAAATACACGGAGAAATGAAGACTTAATATTTTTTATAACAATATATGGATTTGCATATGTTATATACATAGATACACATGTAACAAGTTATTTTATCCAAATTTCACTTCGCAACGCCAACGTGAACTTTTTCATGGTTATTTGGTTGCATATATTTAATTCATGATAGTAGAAAAGCTCCCGAGAAAGTTTGCGAGCTTGCGAAAAATACTGCGCAAGAAATAAATACACTGAGAAATGAAGACTTTATATTTTTTATAACAATATATGGATTTGTATATGTTAAACACATAGATCCACATGTAACTAGTTATTTTACCCAAATTTCACTTCTCAACGCCAACGTGAATTTTTTCATGGTTATTTGGTTGCATATATTTAATTCATGATAGTAGAAAAACTAAAGTTTGCGAGCTTGCGAGAAATACCGCCCAAGAAATACACGGAGAAATGAAGACTGAATATTTTTTATAACAATTAATGGATTTGTATATGTTATAACTTGAAATTAGTGTACTTTTCAAAAATATGAGTTTTAATTTTTAGTTATGGGATTTTGCGACGGATAAATGAACGAATTTCTCAAGAATATTCGATAAGAAATCACAAAAAGGAATATTGAAGAAAGTACACTATTTATTCACTTAAAAGAGGTTGTTCTAGTAAAATTTCTATCTGAATTTACTTCGAATTTCATTTGAAGTCTTGGGAACTATAACAAAAGATGAAATGAGAGT
Organism: Liometoxenus newtonarum; assembly: GCA_030264535.1. Classification (NCBI taxonomy): domain Eukaryota; kingdom Metazoa; phylum Arthropoda; class Insecta; order Coleoptera; family Staphylinidae; genus Liometoxenus; species Liometoxenus newtonarum. The sequence goes on from JARJEB010030105.1 coordinate 18,293, forward strand.
AGAATATCAATTCATTCACGTGTTATAGCACGTAGCTTTATCTCGTAGCAAAATGCGTACTGAAAAACTAGCAGGAATGGTTTAGAAATTTACGACAAAACTTCATAATGAACAAATGAAGATAAAAACCTTCCTTGACTTTTTAGTACACCGCTTGATTTGTTTCTTGCGCATTATCATTAGATGCAGTAATTGCAAATAAACAGTCCTAATAAAAAAATAAAATACAAAACAAATATGGTAGACTAGTGGACTGTATACTGTACCTACTAGTAGGAATTGGGTAGAATACAATAATAACATGAAAAAACATCATATATATTGCTATCATGTGTGATCATTTAATTAAGTTTTCAACAGACTCGTAGCGTAGGTAGTAACACTGAACATCGCGCAGTTGAATTCCCAAGGGATGCAAATGCGCGCGCTTTTGTGATCAAAGCTACCGTGTGAGACTAAACAGTCGGCGCGTATCGTTCCAGAATCCGCGTCGCGACGCGACGTCTAACCTAACATCGTTCGCGACGTCCTCACGCCGGCGAACAAATTGTTCTTGCTTTCGGCGCGAAAACTTAAAGAAAAAGCAATTTGTTCTAGTGAAAATTATTGGAATTCATTTATTCCAAGCAGTTATAAGGAATAGGCATTTGAAAATGTGTGTTATATTCCAATTTTGAATATGTCACGAAGAAAACAAGCTAATCCAGCTAAATTAGGTAAAATTGAATTTCAAACAATTTTTAAATACTTACATATTTCGAGTTTACGAGTACGGAACTAACTTTAGGCAAATGTTATTTTTAGAAATAAAAAGGCGCACACGTGTATTTTTTAATTTAACTGATAGTTATTATAAATTAAATATTATTTGATATAGTATACTACATTTTACAAATATTCTCTCTTTGGAATGGCTGTGCCATGAATGTGATAAATGTTAGAGTGATTGATGTGCAGAGATATTGCGAAATTAATTGGGGTGTATGTATTCGGCGCCGGTACGCCACTGGAACGCAGGCAGCGGAGCGGTGGTAGGAGTGCTTGCTACTCGATGCTATCGAGTACCCAAGAGAGGCGTCGAGGGCCGGGGGACGGTAGCGTACAGACGGGGAAATATGCGCTCCCATGATACAATCCCATGGGAGCCGTATACCTCGCCCGCCAGCTAACTCTCTGCGCTCCGAACAGCCACGTATAAACTACTAATATTACAGTTACGTATTTTGCTCTTAAAATGAGATCCTTCAATTAAAAACATACACGCTCGTCGTTGAGTAAAACAAACTTGGACACTGACAACCGTGGCAATCTACTTTTCCAACAATTCCTATATAGGCACAAAAAAAAATAATCCACGTTTAAGAATTATTTTTGAATTGAACTCGTTTGAAATTAAATGTAGATTTGCTGGAATCCCGCACGTTGAAGACTTAATTCTCGCTGGGAATATGTCTAAATCCCAAATGTCAGTGTCTTTTGCATTTGGAGCATTCGCACCTATAAACTGCCAACCCCAACGTCCTCCCATGCAATTCCACCAGATAAATATCACACTGTTTCAACTAATTGAATAAAGTACATGACTAATTTCCATTTTCGTAGAATCGCAGAATAGTAAAGGCTGAGGGAGTAATTACTATCTTTACTGTAGACCTAACGCATGAAAATAGTACGAAAAGGTAGAAATACACATGCATGAGTATACGTGCTGTATAGTAATGGTCATCAGTCCTCCAGGGACAGGAGCAGAGGACCTAGGGTTTGAAGTCACGAGGTCATTCACGGGCAGGTCCTAGATATTCCCTTGTGAATTCAGTTAGTGTCTTCCCATACTTTTGTCTTGATATTATCTATTTAATTATAAAAATCTCAACACCTTTTATATTATATGGAGCGTGTTCAATGTCACTGTCAGAATTTCACAATATCAAGAATTATAATTTTGATTAATAATTGTCTTATTATACACCTACTGATTATAGAACTACGTATACATATTTGAGTTGAGGCGCACTAAAGGATTTCTCTGAACAATAAATTACTAGAATAGGAATAGGTAGTAATTTTATAGTATATTATTATATAAGCGATTATGACAGCCATTGTTCACGAAGATGATGTATGAGCCCACGAACCGCTAGGCGAGTGGCGCAATTCATCTGAGTGAACAATGCCCATAATCGCGAATATAATACTATGCTTTTTCAACACTTTGCACTATTTTTAACACAAAATACAAATTGTGATTTCTCGATGAAGCAACGTAACTGACAAGTGATACAATATGGCGGGCGATTACATAGAGTTATTGTCGGAATTCTTCGGGTTCTTTCGAAATGTTAGATCATATAGATAAGTTAGATCGGTCACTTTAAATTTGTTAAATCTTGTGATCTTCGAAAATGCGCGATCAATGTTATGAAATTGACAGAATTTCACGGGTTCCCTCGGGTTCCTTCGAGATCTTAGATCATATAGATAAGTTAGATCGGTCACTTCAAATTCGTTAAATCTTGTTGAACTTGAATACGCGATCAATGTTATTTAATTGCAGTGATTTTTGAAAATCCATAACTCACGGTAGTGAGTAATAAAAATCCATTACTCACGGTAGTGATTTATAGGTACCATTAATCACTCTAATTCTAATATTGACCATATAACTAAATAGGTGTTAGAAAAAATATTATTGTGAGATACTAAACCTGAGCTTCATTTTATATTAATCCATATGTTGATATCTGATATGTATCTATATGTTTGCATTTGTAGGTACAGATGTAGAACCTAAAGCCTCTGGATTAAAGGGGAATAATCGGATAGTCGCGAAATCGAAATTCCCATGCCGAGGTCGACGTCTCAACTTAACATTCTATACACGCTAATCCACCATTTCGACTTCAAAGGTTTGGACCAAAAAAGTAGAGTTCCAATTCCCCAAACTTGGATCAACTTATAGCCCGTAAATTACTAAAATGAATTTCTAGAGTTGATATCTCGAGTCACAATAATATTACTATCGATTCTATACCTAAGTAGCAAAGACAAATTCAGTTTTAAAAGTATCCATTCAAAACATCTGCATGTGAGACGACGATTCGTATAAACTGGATGTTTTGATGTTCATACAAAAAAAAATCAACAAACACTTGCAATAGAATTGATCAGATCAGATGAATAATTTCATGACGCATTCGAAATACAGTCAGTATATAAAAATGTAAGTAAGTACCAATTGTCTTCGAATATTCCTGTGCCAATATATAAGCAAACACATGTGAATGGAAATTATTTTATTATTTTCTTCTATATTCATATTCTATTCTAAAAATTCCCTCTCAAGGCTTCCAAGAGAGCGACGCTCTCAAGAGGTTACGTATTACTACTGCGCATTTACGTAGGTATACAAAATTTACCTCTTATACCTGTATTATTTTCGCCACATTTTTGGTTTTGGATGGAAAATGGGAATGAGTTGGGTTGAGAACGTATTAAGGAAATATATATA
>JARJEB010030110.1:0-10467 GCA_030264535.1 Liometoxenus newtonarum
ATCGGTTCATTAGTACTCGCGTAATGTTCATTGCCTTTTACATTTATTTCCCCATGCCTGGAAAAAGGTGTGGTGCGCTCTTAACATTTCTTCTAGGGCTAATGGATTGGTAGATATACCATTTCAACAATCCAATAATAATCACCATCATAAGAATACATTAGAACAATGCTGCTCCCATCAGGCTGACACTCTAAATTGACAATATAAACTTCATTAGAAGGTTATCGTTATGAAAATTGAAATTGACGTTAAATAACGTCATCGAAATTAAATAAATCGGTGCGAGTTCCCACCGCTCAATTTTTTTTAACTCGTTTTACATATGAAATAAATCGATGCGTTTAATTTATGATCTACGAAGTAGAACTTTCGAAAAGTGCGATCGATATAAATCCGTTACCGGCACCTCGATCCTAATATTATCATGTTGAATACATTGTTAAAAATTCATGTAAATTTACATGACTTATTAGTTATTACTCAAATAATTTACATTTTTTAGGTATATTTACAATTTAAGGTATTTTTGCAGGAATTATGTAAATAAAAGTAAAATTTCAGAATTTTGTGTACATTTACGCATAAAATAACAATGGGAATTTGCATTCCCTTCTATATTACATTCCCTTCATGTTGGTGGTAAACTTAAACAAATAGTACCATAAGTTAGTAGCCAAGTTATATAGAAATCAGTTTCAGTAACCAAAAAAGGATCTTAGAGTGGGGTAAATACTTAAAATTAGGAACAATGAGCTCACTATCTGCAGCATCTTAACTATAATATTCCCTATGTTTGTATGTGAATTTATGAACAAAATTGCAGGAAAACCAAGTAACGTATCCGGCATGAAATTTTATATCTGAGTAGCGTCCTTATTACTTGAACCTGCAGGAACGCACAACACAACACACACTCGCACACACACTGAATTTCGGTACCTCATATATAGATTAATCGGAAAGTTAAAGTATAGGCGATCTCGTCCATTAAAATCATGAAATATCTGCTTCCTTATTTATTAAGTTTTGAACTGTTAAGTTATTCTTTTCGGCGAATTATTGATTGATGCGGCAATATAATAGATATAAATATATAGGTAGGTATTTAAGAAGTGCTTGATTGTGTTATTAAGCATGAAGTTTACTGTGTGTGAAATTTACTGTAAATATTTGTTTCTAAGCGCCAAAATGGAAGCATCCGAAACTGTTTTCTAAATACTATGTACACCAACAGCATTCCGTCAATTTAATACATTCCGTTTACCGGCTGGTATGTATGTACATATATGCATACCGGGTTTTAGGCAAGTAAAACACAAGTTGTTGGAAGTTGAGTGCCAGCCCCTGTCGAGAAAAAACAAGGCACGACCGGTGCCGAACGCTTTAATCCGGCCGCCTAGTCCATTTAATCTGGCCAGATTATTGGAGGAAGAATTAAATTGACGCTAGACGATTGGCGCTCGGCAGAGTCGTGCGGATTAGTCACTCCTGGTGGGGATGTAGGCGAGCAACATGGCTGAATTACTAGCGTCCGTAGAAAAGCAAACAGCCGACGTTCAGATTAGTTTCGACCGAAACGTCTCACTTGCAGCACGAGCACGTAGGTATATACGGAAACGCTCCCGTTTGGCTTAAAACTGCGTAAACGTATTATTTTCAAAATTACCCCTGCCTAGATATTTGTTGAAACGATTAGTATAATCGTTGACTTATTGACTTGCGACGGTTTCATTGGGTTAAGTGCTTTATATAACTGAACGTTGCTTAAGTGGCACTACCTACTTAAAGCTCGTGTGAAATCTTATAAAGGTATAGTGCTTTTAAAAGGATTTAAGGAAGTTTAAACTTCACATGTGCACATAATTAATTAACATTTGTGTGAAAATAATTTTGAGAACGTTTTTGTTCTATTTCAATCTTTGTGCTAATCCACCACACGAACATCAGGAAACAAAAATTGACTGACTGCTTCCCACAAGTTTTTGTTTATTTTTTATCAAAGTGTCGCTCTTCAAGGTGTTGCGCTTAAGCGACACGGTGAGTCCCACCATATCGGTGGCTGGCATGACCGTTCAAGACGAGACACGGGCCATGCCGCAAACAGCGTCAACGAGATCCCGTTTTATGATTACGGATATATTAAGCGGGCCGGCGGAATTACGTGGCGGCGGCGTCAGATCGCCTAGCCCAGGACCTAGGGATCTCTCCTTACATTCAGCCCCTCTTCATCATGACAGCGACACAGACAGTTCAGGACATCCCGACAACTCAAGCGTATGTTCAAACGGTAAATACATCATCACAATTTACTTTAAATTAATGATAAAGAGACAGATGTTGTATAGGTATGCACTTTAACTTTTTTTTAATGTATGCTTATATTAATACATAGGAAAATCGTAATAATAACGTCCATATATATACCTATATATGCACTTATAGGAATAGATCTATTTTATTGTGTAAAGCGCAGTATTTTGTGGGATAAACTTCACCACATGATAAATTGATGAGTCCGTAATTGTCATTTTGTAATAAAGCCATAAAGGTGATGACATTTTTTATTTTAAGAAATGATTTGCGTATTATATATAGTATAGGTAAGTATGAAAAGGGATGCAAAGAGTATTTCCATCCCGCGGCTGCAAGCAGCCCCAGGGATGGAGATGCCATTCATTCTGAGATGCACACGACTATTTTTTGCCGACTTTGTCAAAAATTCAAAATACAATACATAAGTGCAAGTAAATTTATAGGAAGAATTTCTGTTGCGTTGTAATTTAATTATTGCCATTGTTCATTAATCAAATCAAATTACTTATTGCCAAAGTAAATTTTCAAAACTTCTGAAAGGTATACCTAATACCCAGTTATTAAGGTTAAGAATTCCGTTTACACCAATGGTTTACACATATATGTTGTGTAACCTATATAGGAAACTCGAACTCGATACGAGGAGATTGTTAGTGCCATAGTGTCACATGAAAGTGAACCGATTGTTATGTAGCAACAAAATAAATAAAATTTGTTCTATTTTCCTCTTTGGGATGTAGTCTCCAAGATGTTTCTTCAAACAATAAATGAACTCTAACCTGTGGTGGTCAGATCCAGTGCAGTTGAAAGGCAATTGTTCTTCCAGCCAGGCCGAGACAAGTGTGTAAAACAGACCATAAAATTGATTTTGATTCAACATATACCTAGAAGTAGCTAGTAGAACATCAAAGCTTTGATATCCGTATTCAAGGTTTAGCAAATTAAGGGGTTTAATTGCATATTGTTTAAAATTTTGTGAAAATTTTAAGCTTGCAATATCGAAAACATCTGTTGTAAAGACTGTTGACCTTCAAAAAAGCATTCTTGTTTTGGCTATATATTATCTCACAAATTTATGATTTTCTCATGAACTACGTCTTTATACGAAGCGGTAAACCTACCTAAGTATACTACTTATAGGTAAATAAAAAATCGCTACTTAGCAATTTTAGTATCTTCCTAGACAAGGATACTTAGATAATATTTTACGCGTAGGTGGCAGGTTGAGAGATATAGTGGTAAGTAGTGATTTTTTAAGCGACATATGACATATCACATTGCAAAATAGATGCCACCCCTTTTTCCAAGGTCCAATTATAGTTTTAAAGCCTTTAGTAATAGCTTAATTTAACCATTACGAAATAATCTAACAGATTATTACTTAAATACAAAATTAAGCTGTACCCACTGGTAGATTTTCGTCTCTATTTCTCACAAAGAAAGAACACTTGTGAATCCACTGGATTATCACTCCATCACGACAAATGATTCCAATTTTCAAGAAAAGATTTTGTATTTCTGAAACGCTGTTATATAGCAACATATGTTTCTAACACCATCAGGTTTTATTCAATGGTGGATCAAACCAGTAATACCGATATGCTCGATCTTCCGGATGCAATAGAATATTATAACTCTCGATACTAATTTTCTATACTTATAATATATCCCATCTAGTATCACGCATATCTGTCGAGCAAGAACCATTTAAAACAACACGGTCGTTTGTGGTGACACTCTACTTCAATAAATGCCATGCGATTTATTAGGTACCTATATATTGTCCTTAAACAGGTATTTGAATTGAATATATTCCCTCATAGTTTTGCAATAACACGGTTCCCAAGATTCATTCGCACGAAATGTTCCTTCAAATGTCAGAAAAAGATCCATTGCATGCCTCTACTTGATTTAACAAGATGATTTGGTTTGCTTTCAAATGGAATTCTAACGATAAAACACCCATCTTCAATTCTGGATTGCTTTTAATGAAAACTGAGCGCTCTTCATTAGTAGTAAGACGCTTAGTAGGAATGGTGTCTATAGAACTTCAAAAATGATGAGCAAATGTTTCTCAAGTATTTAAAGCATGGTAGTTTACCACCCACTACCTAATTTAATTTTAATAATATGACACGCTTTATAATAAAATTTTAAATTTCTTAGCTATTTGTAGTTTTAAAACGCATTCACACGTTTTTAATCAACTTTCAATAAAGTTTCAATTTTCATTCAGTTCCGAGTACTTATCCAGAAAAGTCAAGTGTCTGTTCTTTTGTTGATCTTTGATGCAGCTTAATTGCGGATATATCATGGTGAAGTAGAGATTATCGGAAAGTAGAAATACAGCTATTTGATTAAAGTTAGTTTACACGAAAGAATAATTTTCGCGTGTATAAGGAAGGGTACACTTTTGGAAAGAGGTGCGCAGCTCGTGTAATTAGGATTTACTAGTTCTATACAACTATTTCTCATACCTAAATCAATTATTTCTTTCGTGATAGATGCCCATTCAAGTACCTACACGTCTTGATATTATTAGAAACAGAGAGCATATCTATGTATACATACAATCAAAGCGAAGCCATTTCTTGTCATTTTAATTTGTAACACAATAATTTAACAACAGAAAATTTCTTCACGATGCGCCCATTGTTCTTTTCGCGATTATATATGGCTGTCTATATAGTAAAGGTAGCTCTTATAATAAGTGATAATCAAAAAACCCAAACATTTTCAAAACTTTTCATATCACCCTGTATATTGTACAGGGTAAATTCGGTTTATTAATATTAAAATTGGATTCAACATGCAAATTTCAGGAACACCCTACATAAATGTTTACACATTTTTGACCTCACAATTATTTCTAAGCCTAAGAAACTTTTGTTCCAAAATATTTATAAAATTCTTTTTGATTTTAGGGATATTGAGTGTTAGGATGTTCTCGAAAACGGTTCTAATTAATTAAGTACCTATAGGTACTAGGTATGTAAAATTTTTAGGCATAAAACGCATTTTAACTTCGAATTAAAGGAATTTAACTCATTTTATGCTTTATGGCAAAATTATTTCGGCTCTATAAGCTTCCAGCGATTTAGACGTCTGGGTGAGTCACTTTAATCAAATTTTCAAATAAAATGCTCAGTCTTTGAAATATTGCTTATAACGTTATAACTGTAAATAAGAAGTCTCCTGAATATCAAACGTATAGGTATAGCTGCGTCGGCCTGTGTGCACCCACATTACTTTAAAACGTCAGAGAATTAACAAAAATTGGGAAGGACGACTCGCACCTCACAATTTTCCTAAATATAAACCGCGATTAAGTACGTAGAACAAGTTGATTGTAAAATTAATTTCGATCGGAAAATGGATATTTTTCTGTACAATTTCCACTTTCCGATAAAAATTGTAATCGGAGAAAATATCAAGTCTTATTTTTCCTTGATTCATGAAGATCCGTTGACCTCAGATCAAAAATCCGTGTCACACACTACACGATTTAGGGAAAAATAACACTTTGGTTTTTGGTTACATATCTTTCGGAGCGCATGGCCGCGTTGGCATAACCGCTGAGTCAGACGTCTTGGGTTCGAATCCCGGCACCAACCCGCCTGCCAATCCTGCTGGATTAATGGTAAATACTTAAATTCAGTGATAGTAGGTATATACCGGGTCATAAATAATTATCTTAGGCTTGTGTCGTCGTTTTCAAATAATTCTGTTTGTTTGTCAAGTTACTTGCCACTCTGACATTATAAATAACTTACAAATATGTTATTCATTCTAATACCTATTTATAGAGATGAAATCATATATCATTAAATGGAAACACTAATTTAGTTTTTATAAATAAAAAAGCCAAATTAAAGTAATTGTTGGACATGTCTCTCTTTTTGGTCAATGCACAAGTTTACGCGCCTTCTCATACTATGAAAAGCGTTTTGCAGCATTTCTGGCGTTATGGTTGCATATTCTTCAACAATTCTTTGTTGCAGTGCTTGCAAATTATTCACAGGAGTTGTGAAAATCCTATTCTTTAAGTAAGGCACGCAGAAATGTCCTGTGTTAAGACTGCTTCGGCTGGGAAGTGCTCTCGAAAATTGTCCAAACATAAAAGCGGACTGTATTTCCAAATTCTATTAACTATAGTAAACTAGTTCGAAAATAGGCTTCAATTATCTAAATTTTGTGTTTTGCGGTGAAAACCATGATTGAAAAACTGCTTAGGATTGCAATAGTAAGAAAGCTTAACCTCAACGGTTTGACAAATTTTGACAATCAATATATTAATGATAATTGCATGATTCTAGTATAGACATTCATTATATAATCCATGGGCAGCTTTGACTAAGATAATTTTTGATGACCCGGTAGTGTACTATACACAGGAGAGACCTGGTTCAGGAGTGAACCAAAAATAGGCTGAAGAAGAAGACATATCTTTCCTATACATTCATTTCGGTGTGTGGCCGGAAATTAAAAATCGGTGCGTTAATTTTGGTGGGAAAGTGAACATGACATTAATTATATTTTTATTAGAACTAAATTTCTGTTCAGTTTACATTTTCCAACCAAAATTAGTGTGGAGAGCTCTATATGAAGTCGTATAGTTTATATGGTCGGAAAGTTGTGCGGTATAGGGATTTAACGCACCGATTTTCAATTTCCGGCCATATTCGGAAGGTATGTAGGTATAGAAAAGACAAAAACTTATTTTTCCCTGATTCGATTAATTTCATATTTTCTAAAACAAGAAATCAAATTAAAATTTAATGAAATTATCAATGCTCATCAAAAATATCCAATATGGGATATAAATTTTGCTATTGACAGCTTGAATTTCATGCTGAAGCTGTATCCCAAAAATTTAAGCTATATTGATTTTATTTTATAAGATGTTGATGCGAACGGAAGAATTTCGTTTTGTGCATTGATATTTTTAAATAAATATTAATTTAATTTCACTTTTATGTACCTATAGTATTTTCAGCTTTCTAGGACGTTATATAGGTAAATAATGAGAAACTTCTACAATTTTGAAATTATAATTCCAAAAATCACGGAATCTAGTAAAAATCTAGGTAAAAATTTCCTACGGAAGATGTCAAACTTTAATTATTACGTATATTATGTAATAAAATTATTAGGGGTGCTATTTGAAAAAATCAAGTGATATGTGTGTATCTTATTACAACAGGGAGAGAGAGAGAACTGCCAACAGGACCATCTTAATAGCATTGAAGGTATAGTATGGCTATACTAGAATTGTGAGGCCCCTGGCCACTGCTCACAATGCCCATAGGGTAAGACGGCCCTGACTGATAATCCTAAACTAATAGCGTTTTCGGACCACTGCACTCAAAGTATAGCCAGAACATTCAAAAAGTTTTCAGTGCATGCTAGTGCGCACTGAGTCCAGTAATCCAAAAATGCTATAAACTTTAATCTACACTTAATCAACCTGTAAATTCTCATTTTGATTCCAAAACGCTATGCGAAACAAATCGTATATAACCTATATATACCTATACCATTAGAAATATTAAGGACGTTGGGTACCGACATTCAGAGAGAAAAGTTCAAATATATCTTTCTCACTCCTACTTTAGTATTTTACCTATGATTTAGTTTCGAATGTACGCACACACGCACACACACACACACACACACACACACACACACACACACACACACAAACACAATCGTACGGCACTCACACTCACACCCACCACAAACATAGTAAAATACGAAATTTGGCAATAAGTAATTTAAGATTATCATCGGAAATTGCCGATGACAGGTAAGTACAAACTTAAAGCAACAAATGCAATGCAAAAGCTTGTTCTCGGCCAATTCTTGGGGTCTTCGGTGAAAAATGGAATTGGCTACATAAGCAGGAGGGAGCCAGCCACTAACTTTCAAATATTCCCGCAAAATTTGATGCTACCGCGTTGACACCTCTCTTATTCCGTTTTCCAAGATCAATTGTTTTTAAAATTTTATAATTCTTTATTATATATTGAAACAAAACGGTGAATTGTTCTGAAATTTTTATGAAAAATATCTGAACAAGCCATCTACCGCACTCTAGGTTTTCATTAAATTCGTATTTCTCGTTGTGAAGATAATCTAAAAAATCTTGCATCATATTCCCTTCATAAGCCACATGCAAATATTAGGAAATTTAATAGTAATTATATCGTAAACGGAACGGTCAATTGTTTTCAAATTTCATCTGTTGATAAATTATAGGTACTCGACAGATTCCCAAAGTCTGAAAAACTTCTTATTAAAAGTGATTTGGTACCCAACGTCCTTAAATGAAACATATTTAGTGCTCAGTGTGACCAGATATTATAGTGATATGGTCTCATTTTTAATTTTCTTTTAGATTATTATATCATTTATGAAATTAAAATGATTATATTAAACGGGAAGTAAAAAAATATGAATTAAGTAGGTAGGTATCTACCATTTTAATTGATATACAATACATACCTATACTTGCGCATCTCGCATTAAATACATTTTATACAGGAAGAAACGAATGAATGTAGAATATTATATCCATTACGTAAAGATATCGTAATGGGCAAGTGGCGTTAAATTATTATTTTTTATGTAACATACTCATTAGCGTGCGCAACAAAAGCCAAGCAACGCAGAAGAGCGAGAGTTTTTTAACGTTGCAAACGATTACCGCAGCAATAGTGTAACAACAACAACAACACAACTAACTGAAGAGAACAGAAGAGTATACAATCCAAGTATGTATATAGTTATAATTAATAATTTTTATAGCGTATTCATATACATATATATATTCTGCACACTACTACCTATATGGATTAGTGGAAACGGTTATAAATTATCTTCAAACATATTCTTCATAACAAAGCTCATTGTTATCTCACTTTTTTGCTTGCGTAATTTCTATTAATTAAATAATCGTCGTCATGCAACAAAGCAGAGTATAAAATTTTAATTTCTAAACTCATAAATTCCTACAATTCATCATTAGTAAACGTTTATTTATTATAAAACTTAAATTAATATCTAAAGTACAAAAACACAATTTAAATGAATTAATTGCGCGAATATTAGGTTTAGATGCTCATACGTAGGCTAAGTTCTTTTGTAATTTTCATTTCATTTGGATTCAATTTTAAATTGTTCAGTTCACTTAAACTGCCGGAAGAAGAACTTCATAAAATAAACTATTATTGATTTACGGAATTATTTATAAAACCTATACTATTTTATATATGTTTGATGTAGTGTGTGTGTGTGTGTGTGTGTGTGTGTGTATGAGTTACACAGCTTCGAAATTAATTAAGTATAGGTAGATATGGGATGGGTCCGCGCCCTGTACACCAAATTCCTTGAAAATAATTTTGTTCGGAAAGTGGAAATTCTAGATATATAAATTCCAATCAAAATTATTTTCACTTAATTTGGTGCATATAGGGTCGAAAAGTTGTGAGGTGCGCACCCATTTTGATATATATTAATATATAAAAAATATAAGTTAGTTAATAAAAGTAAGTAAAGCTCATTAAAATTGGCTTTGTATAAATGCTTAAGACATTACACAATAATGCACTCTTTTAAGCATTTGAATAGGTACGCCAATTCTTTATGTTCCTATTCTGATATTTTCCTGTTTCTCATCGTGCCTTTTGTCTTCTAATTATGGATGCGACGTAACGTAATGCATTGTGTTGTTGTTATAGATGCATGGAAAAAAGTATAAATAAGATGTTCCTCTATACATTCCTCTATTCCTCGTATATACTGCTAAGTTTTTTGTTTCAAGAGATACGAAGTCGCAGTTATAAGTTAGCAAAAAGGTGCAAAATAATACCTATACAGTGTGACCAGATTTGGCCGCTCCTGGCTATATCTAGGGAACTAACTAAGATGAAGCAAATATTCTTAGACATTATTTACTCAGAATTTAATGCCTTGAACAAAGCTTTCTTGTTAAACGTGGCAACCACGCATGTTGTTATTAAGTCAACGTTTAATGAATGTATAGTCAGATGACACTACTGTCGTATTTCAAATGAATCAAAATTCAAAATTTTTATAAAATTACGATTAAATATCATAATTCTAATTTAAATTAGATAATCATAAGTTATC
>JARJEB010030163.1:0-19082 GCA_030264535.1 Liometoxenus newtonarum
GAACATATCATCCTGTTTTGTTATGAAAACAATCTCGCACTCCCGATCAGGAAAAGGTAATACTTTTCACTCCCGATCAGGAAAAGTTAATACTTTCCAACCTTATAAAGTAAACTACTATTTTAATAATATCGTAAAAATCAGGCAAAAACCCATTTTTTCGGACTCAGGGGACCGAGATTCGTGGAGATCCGTCGAAAACCGGACATCGAATTTTTGGGGTGAATCCGATACTTTCCTATACATACCTTCGGTAGTATCGGAAAGTAAAAATTATAGTTAATTTCAGACAATTCTCAAATATAGTTGTATTCACGGAAGTGGTGTGAATCAAACTTCAAGTTTACAATGCTAAGAAAACAATCTCCCGGAATGACTCGACGACATATGCACTTAAAGACTTTTAAACTTCCGAGAAATTGTCATCGTTACGTGCAGGCAATTCCGGAGGTCTATTCGAAACCGATTACTTTTACCTATAATAGTTTCATTTACTCAAATCGCACTTCAGCTCTTTAGTGCCATTGCTCCTTCTAACCTTTGTCCATTTATTTTTTTCTCTCTATTTTTTGCCGCAGGACTAGTAAAATACTAGAAAAACAGAGAAAAGCATATAGTAAAATAATCACAAGTGAAAAAGAATAGAGGATAAATGAGACACGTCACTTATTGATCCCACAATGGGGATCTTTAGATTGCTTCTCGTACGTTTTGAGTCATTCGTTGGTTCGTGCTGGGCCTCGACTCATTAACTTTCCTTGTTAAATTTTACTGGTTAGAGGTCTAACTGAGGATAACGACGAGTCCTTTACGACTCTATTGGCCAGAACGAAGACAACTTTTTAAGAATTGTGACCGATATGGACGATATGAAGCGAAGAAAAATGAAAAGCAATGAGGAGGAACCGTAAAAAAATAAGTTGAAAGTGAGTAAAAACGGGATAAAGCAAAAAACAAGCAAAAAGAAGCCAAAAATTCACAAAAAATAAAGGAAAAGAAAAGGATCACATATAAAGCTTAAATGGTTAAAAAGATTTAATAATAAGGTGTTATCGTCTTATATCCTCGTAAATTTCACTTTATTTTTTAAATTCAGCAATTTTCTTGCCACTACGAAGACAACGCCTTTTTCATGTTCTTTTAATTTCAAAAAAAAGGAATCTATGTTTTTATTAAAAATGAATTCAATAAATTAGAAATCCAAGGCAATATGAAATTTTATTTACCTGATGTTGTTTAAACCGTTTTTGGGGGGGAAATCTTCAATTATCCTTTTATGCTACCTTTTTCTTTTTTATAAGTACCTATTTTCAACTTTTAAATTTTATTATGTCATTATGTGTGCTTCCAAAAAAAAACACTTGACCTCGTTTTACGTTTTAATAATTAGTTCGTTACTTGTCGAGTCGTTTAATTGGATCTCCGATGGTAAAACAGAATAAAGAGAAAAAGTATTAGTTGAACAAAAAAAAAACTTCAAACGCTATTAAAAAGGAAGAGTATTGAAAGGCGAGTACTAAAATTGCGTTTTTTACACAGCGCACACAAACACACACATATACTCCAAGGAGGAGTGAGTGTTGGCGCGTTTTAACACAGTCCACGATGGACCGCAAGTTGATCGTTAATTAAAGTTACCCCGCTTGAAAACTCTACCAGTCAACTTCACAATCAACACGTTCATGTCTCTATCGATGATGCGCTGCAGAGATACAGAAGCAAAAGCAAAAGGGGTTAGAAGCAATGCTGTTAGAGTTAACTCAATACCGAGTTTTCTTTTATACGCACATATATGTTACTGTAAAAACCCGAATATTGGTAAATTCTACCTTCTACCGGTAAAACCTAGGTTTTTAGAAATTCTATATTGTTAAAATATTAACTACCCTATATTACTATCTCGTGAATATTGTATAGTATCACAATATAAATCAACATGGATTTGTGAACCAATATTTTTGTAGTATATATTAATCAATGTAACAGACAAACATTTTTAAACATTGAGTAATCTATATTAAGTCTATATTGTACAATCCAAAACACCCATCTGGATAATGCATATCTCTGCGAGGTAAAATGCTATTCAGAACCTAGAAAAAATGAATGAATATTCGTATTAAGTCTATATTGTACAATCCAAAACCCCCATCTGGATAATGCATATCTGTGCGAGGTAAAATGCTATTCAGAACCTAGAAAAAATGAATGAATATTCGTAATATTTTTATTTTATAGCTTTACTTACCCAGTAATTTTTTTTCATTTTTCATTTAGTTTTAATAAATGTACACAAATTAGCAGAAATTGTTCGACGTAGTAGTATATCAATTCTAAATGATGAAATTACCTAGAAGTAACTAACTTCACAATTTTGTCGCAGCAAATCTTTTCTAACATTCTTACCATGGTAATTTGGAAAGCATAAGTGACATTTGCGCATTCACTAACGATGGCTCCGTAACTTTTGTATGCATGTGTGGGAAATAGAAATAAAAAGTAACCCTCACATATGGAACTACGGGCGGTAGCCATCAACGTTCCCTGTAAGCTGCGCGCGTGCGCGCGCGCACTCTCTTTGCCCCTGCCGCGCACAAGAAATATTTGCCGCGCACAAGAAGTATTAGCTGAGAGCTTTTTTTTGTCACCGCTCCTTCACGGATATAGCATTGCTCAGTCAAATTATTTTGGCTCAGTCAAATTATTTTGCGAACAGTGCGCATTCCGGCTTAGAGGGAACATCTGACTGGTAAAACCTATTTATCAATTTCGGACTTTTACAGTAACATATAAACATATTTATCGAGTAGTTTTGTTTCGAATTCATTTTCTTCTTTATATGACAAAATATATAAAAAGAAGGAAACCTTCTTGTGAATAAAATACGTGATTTTACTTTCTATTTCTCTGTTGGGAAATGCGTTATTGAAGTTTTAAATAAAAATTTCTAAGTATTTTTGCGCGTCTTCATCTTGTATATTCATAGTTTATTTCCTTTTTTAAGGTTGAAGTTCTTAGGAGAGCTTTTAGAACGGATTTATGTGAACGCGTGAACATCTTTCACTATATATACACAATATACACATACCGTGCGATTATTTTTCTGTGTTTGACGGTAAAATAAACGAGTCAAACTCATGACTAGATGGATTTGTATTGCTAAAAACAGACCGACGGTTGGGGATGTCGTCAGGGGCGATGCACGATGTATGATCATGCCGTTACTGTCAGCTGTCAATTTTGTTCCTTGTCATAATTTGAATTGATTGTTCACGAATTCTGTACACAACCGAAGAAAAGGTAGAAATAATAAAAATGTAGTCTGCGGACTGTTCGCGATTTATTTTCCATGAAATATCCTAAAAGGCCAATACCTTCAGTCAGTACAATACATGTCATCCCCACTCTCTCCTCGTCCGTCGGGGTGTCTTAAGCAATACAAATCCCATCCCCGTTGCCATGAGTTTGACTCGTTTATTTTACCGTCGAAAATAGGATCATAGCACATGCTATGGTCGACGGTAAAATAATCGCACGGTATATAGCACCCGGTAATGACTTCTAGCCATGTGTAGAAGGAGTATAAAGCCTATCATGTATTCTTACGATTTTACTTGAATAGATGAAAAGTCGTTTGGTCGTAAAAAATGTGTTCTCAATATAGGTACTATGAAAAAGGAATAGATGTAATAGAAAAGATAACTTTTAAGAATGAAATAAAATTTTGAAAAAAAATTAGGACAAGGGAAAAATTCTCTACAGTACGTGATAAAATATTGACAAAATGAAAATATGAAAACAACGTATGAATGGAAGGTAGTAAAGAAGGTGGGTGACAGTGTGACTTATACCTATGTAACTATGACTCTATAAAATATAAAATGAAATGAAAGGTGCCATCATAAATACAGTCCGTCTTAGCAAACAAGAGACTTGGTGGAACATATTTGAAAATTGTGTACTTAAAGTCAAACATGTATTGATACAAATTACAACCCACGTTGTTTTCGTGTCAAAATAACACTCTACGATTGGTTCCCGCAAAAATATTTTTCGGGAGCCATGTTTGCTTAGAAGCGCTGTATATGAAAAATACTATACTGAAAGTTACAAAACATGTAATAAGTCATGAATGAATTATGGCGAAAATATTTATAATAGGTACTAAAAAATATGAAAGCAACTTTAATTTTGACTCCTTGACTGTTTTTGTTGATTATTTTTTACGCACTCTTATCTAATCGATAATATTTTATTCGTTGTGATCCTGTATGATAGTGTTTATAGTTTACTATAGTTGTACATACAAGTGCTAGATGTTCAAGTATACAAAATGTGTGGATAAAACCCATTACGTTCGACGCTTGATTCATTGGCAATAAAAATTATTTATTGCATTGCTATACTACCTACACCAAAAAATATTAGTACCATAGCATTGATCATTTTCTCACATTTCGTATGTAGTACATTGCAAATGCTTATGACAATTTAAAATTTGATATATTCAACGAAAACAAATTTTGCTTAGTAGTAAGGATTAGCCGGTTCTACTTCACTTTTACGGCGGAGGGAGCCCTTCTCCGCCACGCCATCTATCGGTGAATCACCAAACCAACTCCCGTCCGCCAGGGAATACCAAATGAACACCACGGGAATACCAAAGGAACACCTTGGTGTTCGATTGGTGTTCCCTGGCGGCGGAGGGTTGGATTGCTGATTCGCCGATAGATGGCGTGGCGGAGGAGGGCTCCCTCCGCCCTCCGCCGCAAAAGTGAAGTAGAACCGGCTAATCCTTACTACTTTGCTTTAATTTCCTCTACAATCGTTTTCCATGAGTCAGAATTATTAACTCAATTTTATTAATTTTCCATAAATTAAACTGTTTAAAATATACAATAGGCAGGCAATAGCTCTTTTATTCGTATTCCCATAGAGTTGTATGAGAATGTATTAATTAACATCTCCATCATTGTGTTATACCATGTAATATGAACATTGATGATTAATTATACTTGTTTCAGCCGCACATGCATTTTAATTGAGAACAAAACAGTTTGCTTGTAATTACCAAGTCATCAGCACGTTTTGTAGAACTTTCATACCATCCGTTGCTCATCAGCAAACAGCAAATTTCTTTGCTCATAGTTTCCTTCGAAGAACAACGGAACACACAGAACAATAGAAAATTGAATTTGGTTATAGTTCTCCCGACAAAGTCCGTTCAACTCACGACTCTTCCATTCTTTGATCTTTGGTTTAATTTTCTTTTCATTAATATACAACTTAAACTCGAATTCTGGAATTATGGTAATTTTCCTAAAATAATGTTAATATACAATCGAAATTTCTTCAATTGAAGTTTTGAAAAACTTTTTAATTATGACAAAGAAATCAAAACTATAAGAAATAATGGAAAATCTAATTTTACTCAACTGGTCTGATAACAATATAAAGATTTTCATTTTATGATCGATAACAATTAGCGTAATCAATAACTACCATCAACATCATTAAGCGAATCATAATGAACAAGAAGTTAAAGTTGGTGATGTGCACTTGTTTTAATTAAAAGGTCTTTTCTATACAAATGAAGATAATTGAATTTCAAAGCAACACAAAACATACTTTGTAAGTACCTATAGAGAGAGACTCAAGCATACTCTCTTTGTCTATCGTGAATCTATTTGTGTGTTTCCGGTTTCGTCTTCATCATTTTCAAGTGCCAAACTTTGCCCTTTAGATTCAAAGTATAAGTCAAGAGTATAATTTCATGTTGGCACCTTGTAATTATCTATCTTTATCAATAAGTAGGCATCTAACATCGCAATTCTTGACTTAATTCGATTCGACTTGCAAAGCTATCAACGGACAATAACAAAAATCCATAGGGCATTTAAAATAGGATAATTTTGCAAAACGCAGGCGATTAGCTTGCAGAATTACGAATAGAATTTTCCACGATTCAAGTTGACCAGCAAGTTGCGGTAATAAATCTTAATAGCAAGCTACTTTATAATTACCATGTTTCCTCGTTTTCCATTATTCAACAACGCTTATAGTACATCCTCATCTTTGCGGATTTAATTCTTGACTGCCAACTTTAATTCGTTAATACCCTTAATTCTACCTTTATATGTTTCCTAGGTTCCTTCTTGTTGTTTACCCTTTTCGTTGTTTCGTTTGCGGTGAGTGGCGACGTTGTTTTCCTGCGTTTCGGGTTAAATCCATGTCCGGTCGGTATGGGCGTCCCTATAATCCTTGCGCTAAACGTTCAGGAAACGAGGACTTACCTTTCCTGTCGTCCTTGCCTTTCCTGCCAGACTTACCAATTCTCTGTGTAAGCATAAAGCTAAAATGCTACACAGATAAGTTTCAGTGCGAAAAAGTACACTTTCAGTATGACCAAATTTAGTTAATTAGTCTTTAGAAGTTTGGAAAATGTTTTTGTGCAAAATTTTCAGCAAATATTTATCGCGATTATAAAAATGCATTTAATTAATATTTCACAATGTTGAAATGAGAGAGCTTTATGAAAGAAATTATTATAATTACATGGAAGAAAATATGAAATTAATTGCGAATTTCATGAATTATTGATTAAGGAATTTATCGTATGGACGGTTTTCATTATTACGGGAAGCCACGTAACTTAGAAGGAAATTACCAAAAATTAACAGGACGGAAAAGCATCAGAATATACCTGGAAATTGCCGCAAAGAATGAGAGTAAGAGAGAATCGGATAATCGGAAAATATTAAACATTTCGGTACCTACATGTTAGTTACTGGAATGTGAAATAAAGAATTCCCAAGAGCATTAAACAAGAAAATGTTGCATTAATTGAAACTATATGTACTGGAAATACATTTTAAATCAAAAACATTTTTTTAAATACATCAAAATATTCTTAAGAACCCAGTAGAAAAAAATCTCATTACTTTTAGTAACTTCCTAACATTCTTTTTTTTTATCCTTTTCCTTTCAGTTCTTTTTCCTCTTTATACAGGTTCTTTGAATGTAGTTTAATAAAATTACCTAGAAATTGGCATTTCCTTCACGAATGCTGAACGAATTTTACCTAATTTTCCCTCCATTTAACCCACATTTACTTGCCACATTCTTCAGCTACTCGAAAGTGCGTCACATTTGCTGAGCAAATTTTCGTTGCGTTTTCGCTTGCCAATTACATTATTTGCGGCTTTTAAATTGTGATTTCGTCTCAGCACGAATTTTGCTCAACCATAACTCGAAATT
This sequence comes from Liometoxenus newtonarum, assembly GCA_030264535.1. Taxonomy (NCBI): domain Eukaryota; kingdom Metazoa; phylum Arthropoda; class Insecta; order Coleoptera; family Staphylinidae; genus Liometoxenus; species Liometoxenus newtonarum. Next base: position 7,258 of record JARJEB010030163.1, read on the forward strand.
TTCCGACGACACGTAAATCTTAATTAAAACTAATAATTTAATTCGATTACCTGCTGATGCCTTCACTTTTAAATAAGTATACATATAATACCCAACTCCAACACATTAATTTCAACTTGTCGACTATTAGAATTTCAATTGTAGTTAGTTGATTTCAAATCTGAAGAACAATAGGTGTTGTACACTTGTATTTGTTTTCCCATACTTTTTTTGGTCCTTTTTTGAATGGTATATTGTGTAAATAGTGCCTCGCTTTTGTCAGCGTCGAAACATTAAAAGGCCTCCAGCGCAATGCGAGCAACAAAAAGAATCGAAACAAAAAGTAAAAGTAAAAAATAAAATGTTGAGTGAATGAATAGTAGCCTAGCCTCGCATATGATGATGGCTCAAAGGACGAAGGACGGGAGCAAACTTCAGAGTCCATTGTTTATTCGAAGCTATTTTAATGGTTCATATAGCAGCTGTGAGAGTGCGGCAAAGGACTCACAACTGGAGGCAGTCCACAGAAAGAGTGGGAGTTTTGTCCACTCGACCTGAAGGCCTTCAGCCCGAATGCTTTTTGGTATGGTGTTTGATGGAAAAGGAAAAAGCTCTTCTAGTTTCATCAATAATTCAATGTTGTTCATGCACGTGAACTGAATTTACCCAACTCTTCTATCTAAATAAATAAATAATTACAACTTATCATTAAGTTGATTAAAAATATTATTGAGCCTTTAATTTTTGCACCGTTGCTAACGGCCATTCGACAACCAAAAGTACCAGCTCTCTCTCTCTCTCTCACTGACCAGCACCAATCATGTCTGCATCTTTAAGGTAATAAAGAACGCTTTTTACAAAATGTCTTGTGTGTATCTCCTCTGCGAACAACCCGGTCAAGTCACGACCTCAACGTCAAGCGAGTCCCCAACTCGACAACCCAGTCTACGAAGAAGTTATCAGCATCTTTAACACCGAGTCGTGACAATATTGTTATTTATTAAAAGAATTTGCTTAATCTTAATTTTATTTAACAAATCAAGGATATTTTCATTATTCTAAACAATCTAAACAGTACTAAAGAAAGAAATAAAACTTAAAACAAAATCTAAGATATACGAGTATTTTTTGCTTCTGGTAATTTGAGAGGAATAGTTACTAGAAGATACTTTATACTAGGATAAGATACATGTATCTAGAGACTGGAACAAGAAGGATAAGTTACGACTTTCTGTGTACGAGTATTATATTGTTTTCCCACGAGTGTTACCCAGTTATATGTAACATCGACTTAGATTTCCGCACATTTTTCTTTTTCCTTACATTCCCTTCAAATTTATTATTTCTTAGACCTTTTTAGATTTTGTATATGCGCTCCGGAAAATATGTGAACTAAATTAACTATTTCGGCGGGAACCAATTGTCCAGAGTAATTTTGACGCGAACACTCAAAAACAAAATCACCAGATATCGGTCCTAATAGCACAATCAAATAACACTGAACGTTTATATACCCATAACACAACACTTCAGTCCATCTCCTTCTTTCTCGATATATGTTCTATGCTTTTATAGGTAATAGTTGTTTGGGTTGCATACGTTTTGAGATCTCGCCTCCGGCTCGTTGCAAAATATACTTTTTATATAGTTACACTTTCAACTTCATAATCCATTAATGCAAAAATTACTTAGTAAGTTTAAATAAGTTCTGACTTACATTTTAGTGGAAAAGAAAAAACTTTCTACTTATAGATTAAATGGTATGAACTTAACCGTCGAACTTATATATTTCGTGTAAAAGAAGAAAACCTGGGAAAACCGTAAAACTTAACATTGCACGTAGTTGGATGCCCATGAAAAGTATCAAAACGTGTGTTACGATTGGTTTCCGATGCGAAAGTAGCAAAAAAATAGCGACATCAGGGTCTCTGAAGGAAAAACTTTTCCAATGCTCTACGGAAGTTTGAGATACTTTTAGTAGTATTCGTTCGGTGAGTACATTTTTTTACGAAAGTACCTATATATTAAAATATTTTTAATATATTTCAAAAATATACAAAATACACCAATATGAGTTGTTCATGAATATTTCAAATATGGCGTTGTAGTATTTTAATGCAGGTTCTTCTATGTGGTGATAATAGAATGAAATTTTAGTCGGAAAGTAGAAATTGTGTGGAAATTTGTTAATTCACGAGTACAAAGTCAGAAATGTATGTGATGCGACTACATGGACCTGTTATAAGATTAAAAATGATAACGATACAACGTTCACTGATAAATGATAAGATTGGTTGCATTGGTATTGTCACAATCATATTGTTTTGAAGGTTTCAAATAAAATCAAAATCGATGAAAAACTTTTAAAATACTCAAACAGCATTAACAGTTTGTGGTTTTTTTGGCGGTAAATGTTAACTTTGTAGACTTTTGCTCCTTCAACTATGTCTTATCTTATCATTAACTCAAAAAATAGTTTTAAGGCTGATGGACATTCTTTCTCGGCGCATCGCCGAGCCGCGTCGGTCGTTAAAATTTAAACTTCTCGTAGTTTTCGCTTGATTTTAATCATTATTAATCGAAACTAGAAACCATGATAAGTGAACAATGGTTTATTAAATATTTATAAGTAATCGATTAATTTATCAAATAGGCAATCTTAAAATATGGAAAGACAAACAAATTTTTCTTTTTATAGAACTTCATAAAATGACAAATCTTATTATTCTATAGCTGAATATTTTTATGTCTAAAAATTAAACAATTTTAGAATTGTCAGTTTCAGGATGTGATGAAATTATTGCAAAAGTGCACTTTAAATGAATTTTTGTATTAAGTTCTAATAGGAACGAGTGATTAATCACAATTTTTTTTATTTTTCGACCAATATGCTCAAGGCCTGTAAGGAAAGTAATGTTTTCAGGCCTAATTATCATCGTTTTTGGGAAGCACTGCACTGAATCTTTTACTATTCAACGTTTTCGAAACCGGTTTTTTGTCGACGAACCTGGTTTAACGTCACACATAAATACGGTTGAACCTATGGTTGATAGTGGTTTGAACCGATCTCGCAGAACGGTTTGAAGCGGTTTAGACGGTAGACAAGTGGTTGGGACGACGTTTGTTTCGTAATTTTACCATGTAAATTTTGCAAATGAGTTCCAACGTTTCAAACCGTAAAACGGTCACGTAATTGTAAAATTTTAAATCGTAGATTAGGTTAGGTTAGTAAACAGTGAGAATCAAGGTATAGTTCGACTGAACTAGTGCTAGACATTTCGTACATGCTCTTATTTGACAGTTCAAGCAAACAAGCAAGTTTTCCCTACACGTATTTTGGGTCCCGAAAAATTGCCCGAAAACAATTGCCTGAAAGCAATTGTCCGAAATAACAATTCCTCGAAAGGATAGTTGCCCGAAAATAAAATTCCCCGAATTACAATTGACCGAAATGAGAATTGCCCGAAAATATTATTTTGTTGATGGCAAGCCACCCAAACAGAACGGTAAGGGGGTTAGTCCTTGTTGGGGTTAACGAGAAGTTAGTGGTAAACACACAAAACGTACTTGGTTTTAGCCTACTTGGTTTGGTTTATGAATTTTCGGGCAATTGTAATTCGGGGAATTTCATTCTCGGGCAACTATCCTTTCGGGGAATTGTTATTTCGGTCAATTGCTTTCGGGCAATCCTCCAAGATCCAAAATATTGTATTGGCAGTATTTTAATTCAACAAATCAGAAATCAATATTTACGCAATTACAATTGAAATATTGTAATATTGAGCGATTATAACAGCATAGTAGAAGATTGAAACTTGCATAATCATTTTGCTTTTTCATGTCGTGCCGAAGAGTTCGTTTGACCTTTTTTGAACGTTTCGCGTGAACGTGAAAAGTTAACTTCCCACACTGTGGCCCATTCAAGAGCAATTTGTAAATACAAAATCTATATAGGTACATACATCCATAAATGCAAAATCAAAAACTAAATACAAATGTGAGTAACTTACCCGTGCAATTGACTAACGCCGCCGCCGGGGCCCTAGTGCCTGGCAATTCGAAGCCTGTTTCATCAACGCACCAACACGAACTGACTATTTCGTTATTGCATTGTATTGGTTCAAATCCACCGTTTTTGCTACATCGTGGCATTCTGACACTCTTCTTATCAACACCGAGGGTTTTTGCTCGTCTTGAAGCTGCTCGTCGTAATGTTCGACAACCTGTAAGAGAAGAAAAGTTAAACAATACAAAAAACAAAGTGTAACTTTAATAATTTGCATTTTTCTTATAAGAACATTGAAGTTTGAGGATAACTTCAGGATAACACGCGTCCTGCAGAGATTTCAATTATCGGTGCGTTAAAGTAGCGCGTCACAATTTTCCGACGAAATTTCCGACTTTCGGAAAGTGGAAATAACATTGGATTACATTTTGATATTGCAAACTCTTCACTGCGTGTATTTATTAAGAAACTGACATTTTTCTATTGTAAATGCAAGTTGCTAATTATGCCATGTCACACGTGAGAAATTAACATTAATTATAGTAAAGTAAAGATCAAGGCTTTGTTCTGATTTAAGATTTGTTCGCTTTATGTTAAACCAGTCTCCAACAACTATCATCAAATTAAAATGTGCATCACGTAACATTTATGAATGATTATTATGAGGAAGACTTTCTATTTTTTTATGTCTATAACGTCTAATCTAATGTGAAAGGTCAACGTGGATCTCAAGGATTGCGAATCGCTTGTCGCGAAATTCTGAATATTTTCTTGCCTTCGATAATTGAAAACATCAACCGCGACTCAACCATTTGAATTCTATTGATATTTAGATTGTTTTATGGACTAGTTAATACAATAGTGACAAACTGACGCATCAAGTTTTTCCCAAACGATACGCACTTTCTTCTTACATTAGAAATTCCGACCCATAGGAATAATAAAAATCGATAAATATATCTATAAAGCTATAAAGTCTATGTATAGAAACATAGAAAGTGAAAGAATAATAGAAATCATTCTATACCTATCTTGCTTATACCATTGAATAAAGGAATATTTTTTCACTCAAATCTTACACACAGTGGAGGCATATGAGTGCGTGTGTGGTTTTTACTTTCCGATAGTACCGTAGGTAGGTAGTAGGAAAGTATCGGATTCACCCCAAAAATTCGATGTCCGATTTCCGACGGATCTCCACGAATCTCGCTTCCCTGAGTAGGGAAAGGGGGTTTTGGCCTGGTGTCCGTGTGTGTGACGCTCTGGAGAAAATTCCGGCTGAACCGAGCAACGGATCGGAACCGAAACTTGATATACAGATTCAGTCCCATTGCCATCAGACCTGGAGCGATATTCAGCAAAATCGGTCGGCAAAGAAAGGCAACTCAATGTCAAAATATAAATTTACGTCCCACTGGCAAAAAAAAAATATTTTCTTGTAGAGATTCCAATTCTCTACATTTCAATACCTATAACATTTTTACGTGTGAAGCGTTGTGAGATATTAATTCGTAAAGTTTCAAATTTCTAACAATCTGAACACAATGAACGGCCAGAATCGAATATACGAGTACACATGTTGTTATGACAAACTATAATTCTGTAGATTCTAGACACTCAAATTGAATAGAGAGTGGAACACTTTAGTATCGGATAGTAGTGCGGTGTCCCGCACCGTATTTTTATTTTTATCTTTTTCAACGTAAACAGCAGTATTTCAATGCGTACGGGTACAAACATACTACTTCAACTATTTTTATAAAAGTGAAGAAAAAAGAACATTTCTCTTCAAAGATGTTTCTAATTGTACTTGTCAGTGGCGTAGACAGGAATTTTTAGAGCGAAACGCTCAAAATTTTATTACAAAAACTTATAACATCTTCTGACTACTACACTCAGTGCGCACTCGCCTGCACCCTGTGTTGTAAATTTTGAGCGTATTCGTACTATACTTTGAGTCCACACTTTTACAGTGACGAGTGTTCGGACTATCAACAAAATTGCACTCAGTTCGCACTCAGTGCAGTTTTTTTTGTACTGACTATGGGGGGTCAGGTGCAGTCCAGTGCAATGTAATATGGCTTATACTACCCATTATACAAGCTACCACGTCAATTGCACTAAAAACCATTGTTCATATGCGGACTATTTAAACAAAAACTTGCACTGATCGGGTTTTAGAGCAAAACTAGAAAAGTGAATTCAATGCACTGGGTGCACACTGAGTGCAGTAGTCCGAAAACGCTATTAAAGTTCAATTGAATCTTAGATGTACTAATGGTATTACATTACTATAACAGTTAATATTTTGATTAAATAGGGGGTGCGGCCCCTTTACTACGCCACTGGTACTTGTACATTTTAAAGTTTCTATGTTTGTAATGCAATTCACTTGTTAATTCAATGAAAAGCTAATAATGCACTATGGTGTTGACTCGCAGACAGGAGTAAACGCGTTTTCAAAATTAATTTCGCTTCAACGACGACATGCAACAAATTCTAATCGTAGACATAACGAAACCAAGAAAACCTTGTTCAACTTCTATATGGAAAAACGTCACGCTTTTGTGGTTTTGAAACTTGTAATTATTAGTTTTCTCCGAAATTTTTTACACTTTCTTCTACAATCTTTATTTGCACTAGTAAAATAAAATAAGTACATTTGTTTCGCTAAATATGCCATGTCACTGCTTTGGTATGTTGTGTCAAAATCAATTTATAAACATTTAATTAATTTTCCGATAGGAAAATATGGCCGTACATAATGTGATTGGATAACTTTCACACTTTCGCGATGTGTCGTACTCGACTTTCCAACCTTATAACATAAACTATTATTACGTATAGAGCACCGATCTGGCGTGAGAAAATAAGAGCAAAATATTTTCGAAATATATTCAAGACCTACCTGTATTGAGTTGTTTACTGCATACTTTTCCACATGGACTGTCGCAACACATGCTGTCCGAATTACAATCGGTGTCTTCATCACAATTCTGCGCGTTGTAAGAACATTCTTCCAACTTTGGACACCTGTCTTCGGATGTTGTTACATCAGTATTACCTGTGCAATAAATAAAAAATAAAATTACACAATATTATAAAGTTTTAAATCATGGTCAAAATTATGAAAAATACTTTCTACTAACTAGTAAATAGATAATCCTTTTCTTTTTATAAGTAATTATTTTCTTTCTATTTAATTTAATTTGTAGTTAAATAAATTGTTGAATTGCAGAATTTTACATATTAATTTGTATGTCCGGCGGAGTATTGGATAATGAAAAATTATTTAACACGCATCGCGGACCACAAAATTATTTTCTACACCTATTTAGTTATATGGTCATTATTAGCATTTTTGAGTGATTAATGGTACCTATAACTCACTACCGTGATTTATGGTGATTTATTCCTGAAAATCCATCTCACGGTAGTGAGTTATGGATTTTCAGGAATCACTGCAATTAAATAACATTGATCGTGTATTAAAGTTCAACAAGATTTAACGAATTTCAAATGATCGATCCAACTTATCTATATGATCTAAGATCTCGAAGGAACCCGAGAAATTCTGTCAATTTCATAACAATTATCGCGTATTTTCGAAGATCATTTAAAGTTCAATAAGATTTAACAAATTTGAAGTGACCGATCCAATTTATCTATATGATTTAAAATCTCGAAAGAACCCGAAGAATTCCGACCGTAGCTCGATGTGAATCGCCCGCCATATTGTTTCACTTGTCAGTTAGTGCTCGTTCATTGCTTCATCGAGAAATCACAATTTGTATTTTGTGTTAAAAATAGTGCAAGGGGTAGAAAAAGCATAGTATTATATTCACGATTATGGTCATTGCTGTCATAATCGCTCATATAATAATACACTATTATTTTTGATAATTTTTAATGAAATTTATGTTGCATATTATTTGCAAATTAACTACTTTACGATTAAGAAGACACTAATACATATTTAAAACGGTGGCTGATTGATTTTTCGATTAATCAGTTAAGAATGAGGCAATCAAGGAAACCCTCAGACAACCTAAAAAAGTATCCTTAAAAACTAATTATGAACAGCTTGCCGATTCCATTATTCAATTATATAACGTATAAATCGGAAAATATCATTGAGGAATTTAAAATTCCAATATGAATGAATTGAAGAGAGCGGCGCTCTTAACACTCGAATGGACGCATTAAATTCCTTCTCGTCGGCTTTGGCGTCGTCCTCGTCCTCTTCCTCGCCCTCGTCTTTTATGACAGAAATATACGCCTGTCCATAAAGTAACGAAATCGAAAGAAAATAACCTTATAGTATACTGGGTAGTAAGTGCATGCAAACGAAACAAATATCTGAATTTAATTAAAATTACTCTAGGATCAGATACAACCATAGAGTTATAATATTCCTAGAGACAAGATATTCGAACAAATCTGAACAACAAAACCCAAAACTATAGGCTGCCCAAAGCACTCATGCGGCTCATTGTCAAGAGACTGGAGTCTATTTCAAATTTCGCGCCTTTTTGGTTTGTTTCATCAATAATGGCGACAGTGACATCTGTCGCCATTTGTCAACTTGTCAGCTGAGAGGTATTAATTTGAGGTTAGTAACCTTGTAAGGCTAATGTGGATGAGACAAGAACACAATTGTACTTTTGCTTATATCTCTAGTTCTCTAACTCTAATATAAATCCAACCAACCCACCACATCTCCTCTAAGAGTAGCATTGTACGTACTACTCTGGTAGAAATGCTATAACTATTAACAAAACAATAGTTTACAAGTTAAGAACCCTCACAAACGATCTGCTTATTTGGTTATGCCCAGTTATGCACTTACATCTTCATTTCGCTTTTTATTCCCTATTCATTTCAATGCGGGAATGGGAGCTTTTGATACTTCACATTTCGAACAACGGAATAAATGCTCTGGGAATTTAGTAAATAACGAATCAACCAAAAGTTCCACATGTCTGTAAGTTTCATAATATTATCCGCGTTTGTAGCAAAAGATACACACTGTGAAATTATTCCATCATCTTGTTAAATCGGTTTTGGCCGTTTGCCTTTTAAATGGAACCGCTGCGGAAATTATTGTAATAACAAAAATTTAATGTCAATGAGTGTTATAATGATATATTGTTTTTTCAGGAAAGTTCACTGCTTCCATCCCTACGATCCAGTGTCTTTCAACCGGTGGTTCGCGGACCGGTGCAGGCCCGTGGCGTCGGTAATCTTTCTTCTACTTGTATGGTTTTATGAATGTTCATGAGCTGGCAACACTGATTGTCGGTGTCAGTATTCCTATATTATTGCACTGTGGCACTAGGTCCTCCCCTTTCTACGGCAGATGCTTCAATGTCAATGTGTGCTATAATGATGATATATTGTTTTTTCAGGAAAGTTTGCTGCTTCCATCCCTACAGTCCAGTGTCTTTCAACCGGTGGTTCGCGGACCGGTGCAGGTCCGCGGCGTCGGTAATCTTTCTTCTACCTGTATGGTTTTATGAATGTTCATGAGCTGGCAACACTGATTGTCGGTGTCAGTATTCCTATATTATTGCACTGTGGCACTAGGTCCTCCCCTTTCCACGGCTTCCTTTCATGGATTTTTCTCCGAAAATAGGTACTTAGGTCAGTCTAACATTGGCTAAAAAAAAGAGTTAATAAATATTCCTATAGCGAAGGTATTCTTACAAATGTGATGCCACTGGTCCGCCATTTTTGTTTACCCATAACAAACTAAAACCCTAACATTGGTTTGTATTTCAGTCTTGAAAGCTTGTCGGCCCGGCCCGCGAGTGTGAAAAGGTTGAAAACCACTGCCCCATACCACAGAATAGAATACTATAAAAGTATAAAGCTGTATTATTGATTTTATTACAAAGTCGAATCATGAATATTTTTTTCTCCTATCTAAATTCGTCCCTGGTGCTGGTCTGCCTTAGTTCTTGTACTTCTGGCCGAAAGCCAGGTGAGTGTTGCGTCAGGGCTGCGCTGCCGATGTCTGCTGCGGGTCTGCACTCTGCAAGTCTGCAGTAAGAATTCTCCACTGCACTCCAGCCAGCTGCAGTCCAGCGTAGAGGCACGCTGCCAGAAAAAAAATTGATGTTATTAAAACAGTAATTCCGCTTTAATAACCAACATCCTATCCAGACTCACTACATTTTGATCGAGTTTGATCCGCTGAACCTGAACTGCAGCCAAATTGTACGCGAGCCAGTTCTCTTAACTTTAAGTATTCCTCATTCATTTGTTATATTCAGTAAAAACAAATTACACCCAATTTCTCATCATGATCCTAACTATGTAACTTAACGATGTTTATTTTTACGCCCTCCTTCGTTATCATGATGTGAAAGCTTTTTTTTTTCATTACACAATACGAATACATGTGCATGATGTGCTTCCTTTAATTATTGTACTTATTTGCTATAAATTTTACGAGAGAATAAAATGTAGGATCTAGGCTACGAAATGTTGCAACAATACGACTCAAAGAACAAGAAAAAAGAAACAACGAAATAGCCCCCTGTTTTATGTATCGACAAAGAGCAGCACGCTGGAGGAAAAAAACTCAATCGGAAAACGAACGAAACGCCTTCGAAATAAAATTGTAATGCGTTGTGCTTCGACTCTTCAAAATATCATCCCGTAAAAGTGAAGTGTTCACAATAAAAATGTTATAAAGGGAAAACAACAATTTACATACAAAGGTAGGTAGGTAGGTTAGGTTGAAAATAAATCTTTCTCTCATGAGAAATTGTTCCTCTTCACGCGGTGTAAATTTGTAAATAAAATCAGCATATCCAATTTCTACTTGATACGCAAATGTCGGATCACGGGGTACGTTATCAATTATAGTTTTCTGTACTCCTTGGTTTTGATATGTGTTCGAATCTGTCAGAATACCAAACAAGAGGAAAAAAATTGTCATTTCTGAAACAATAGTAGATTATATCATTAAGCGTAGAAGTGACATTTTGTGTGGCGAGTAGGAATGGTTCCTACAAGCCACAAAAATGTCATGTCTGTCATACAAAGCTTCATTATATTCCTCATAAGTATACTTACTTCATTTGCATTTAGTCCGTTCATCCTTGTACTTGTGTATTTTATCATCATTTCCACATTTACCAGCTGACGTCCACAATATTATAAAATATAAATAGATAGAAATCAGTTCGAGCTATTTAATTAAATATTTCAACTATACTTAATACTTGTGTAATGATAATATTATCATAGCTTAGATAATAATCTGACATCCGATCACTGTTAATAGTGGCAATAATTAAAAAGAAAAACTCGCCGTTTTGTAAGTACTTACAAGTGCAGAAATACCAATGCAACTTGCACATATTTTTTCCCGATGCCTAACCGAACAGATGAACGAACAATGTCTGCAACAGGCTTGCACATTTAACCATTTGGATTAGGTCAGCGACTTTTTCCCTTTTAACGTCAGCAATGAACCATCAACCAACCAACAACAAGACGAAGTCTTCTAAGTATAGCAAAATATTCCACAAGAGTTGTAGACTTGTTGTATTGTAGTAGGCAATACCAAAAGGATGTAGGTACTTGCATTGCTAGTAAAATACTCATAACACTGCTTTAATTTCTTTTTTCTACACATATTTAGTTATATGGTCATTATTAGCATTTTTTGGAGTGATTAATGGTACCTATAACTCACTACCGTGAGTTACGGATTTTCAGAAATCACTGCAATTAAATAACATTGATCGCGTATTAAAGTTCAACAAGATTTAACGAATTTGAAGTGACCGATCCAACTTATCTATATGAACTAAGATCTCGAAGGAAC
>JARJEB010030169.1:0-10325 GCA_030264535.1 Liometoxenus newtonarum
TTTTTAATTTAGTCTAAGTTCAATAGTTTGACCTGCATGATTTTTCAAAGATCCAAATGCTATGAAAGTGTAACAAGGTGTAAGGGCTTTTTGTGATTTCGACAATTTTTTCATGGTGGAACTAAACTGACAATTAATCAGTTAATAAGTCAAATTGAAGATAATTTTATTGCCAATCGACTGGAATTTTTTAATTTAGTCGAAATTCAATAGTTTGACCTGCATGATTTTTCAAAGATCCCAATGCTATGAAAGTATAACAAGGTGTAAGGGCTTTTTGTGATTTCGACAATTTTTTCATGGTGGAACTAAACTGATAATTAATCAGTTAATAAGTCAAATTGAAGATAATTTTATTGCCAATGGCCTGGAATTTTTTAATTTAGTCTAAATTCAATAGTTTGACCTGCATGATTTTTCAAAAATCCCAATGCTATGAAAGTATAACAAGGTGTAAAGGCTTTTTGTGATTTTGACAATTTTTTTATGGTGGAACTAAACTGATAAGTAATCAGTTAATAAGTCGAATTGAAGATAATTTTATTACCAATCCCCTGGAATTTTTTATTTTAGTATATGATCAATACTTTGATCTGCATGTTTTTGCAAAGATCCGGATGCTTTGAAAGCATACAAAGTATTAATGGTAATGAGGTACTTTGGCAATTTTTTTATATAATAAAAATAGTTTTTCAATGACCAAGTATATGTCACATTGAAAACAATTCAGATACCTTTTTAAAAAGATTTTTTTGGTTTTCCGCAATCCAATATTTTGACCTAGAGATTTTTTCAAAGACCCTGATGTACTGCCAGAATTACAAGTACAAAGACTTTAAGTGACTTTAACATTGCTTATCGAAATATTTAAATGCAAAATATTATCCGGCATATTTTTTTATAGAAACTACCCTTAACCATATTTAATTATCAATTTTATTTCATCCTCTAAAACGAACAGTTTTTAAATTACAATTTTTTAAAATGGATGATACAGTTTAATCCACTTCCCTTCGCTTTCTATCGTCGACCATCTCCCGTCTTTCTTTAATCTGTTTTTCTTTCTACGATACAAATTTACAACCCCTATTTCACCCTCTTCCAAATCCCCTGTACATGGTTCTGCTACCGCATTTACTTTCCCAGTCATCCGTCAATAAACGGTTCAACGACAACAACAAAAAAACAATAGGTAGCTTAAAATATGCAAAATGCAAATGAATACACACTACTAGAAACAAGTTGCAGCTACCAGTTGAGAGAATTTATTTTATAACAAAATGGCCGTCACACTCGTAGCGGCGTTCGATCAACCAACGCGCGAGACAACGTTGCCACACTTACAATCGACTTACAACTAGTAACAACATGAACTCTACATCTACAAGAATGGCAACATTGTACTTGTACAAATGAAATAATGCGACATGAAATAACATTAGGATAAATGGATTAGAACAAAAATACTTACTTATAATTAGCTAATTGAATAAGTTGATTAATCCTTTTGAATAAGTACGATTTGTCACATTATTCACATAATTACTTCATTTAAAACGTATTTTTGTCATGTCACATTAAGTCGACTTAATGTGTTATTATTCTTTGAACACTTCTTATTCACTTGCTGTTAATTCTTTTTGCCCGGAAAGGTTACACCAAGCAAGACGATCAAAAAGCAACTAAAGCCGCATCGAGCATCGGGCTGATCAGGTAAGGAAGGCAAGGCGTAAGTTGAGCGTAACTTAACTTAAGTCACTACCACTACTACTACTACTACTACTTTTTCTGTTGTTTTGTTTTTACTGCTTCGTATGCGGTCAGGTCTCTCAGGTGGCACCTGTAGACTTTACTACAGTGCGGTAGGTAGGTAAAGATATGGTTGGAGAGATATTATTGTATACAGTGTGTTTTAAGTAGTTTTTGGGACAAATTATATAAAAAATATCAAAAAATGTTAAATAGTGAATTTTTCCAGAATAACAAATTCGCAAAGCGCATAAAAATTGCTTGATAAATAAAAAAGTTATTTTACTCTACGTCAGAAAGAGAAACACAAGGATTCTCAATGGCCATACCAGTTCTAACCTGCAAAAATTCATACAAAGACTTAGTTCCCGACGCTATACTCTTGCCGTGTCCTTGTAGAACTTCCTCTTCTTCTTTTACAATTTCCTGCTCCTCTTTATCTACATCCTGTTCCAGCTGTTCTTCCTCCAAGGGTTCACTTTCCAAAATTTGTTCGTCTTCTTCTTCCTCTTGATCTTCCTCAATGGCTTTTTCCTTCCAGTAATAAGTCGGATAGAAAGTCGCATAACCCTTACAACTATCCTTATGCTCCTGACTGTAAAACTTCTCCAAAAGATCCGTATCCGCATCCATTTCCGGTTGACCTTGACTATATTTATGCCGATGACGTTTTGCTAGTGCATATTGCCCATACCATTTTTGATCCGCCACGGTGAGTTTCTCATGACGGGAAACCATTCCCAAAATCCTAGAACGTTGCTCCTTATACTTGGCGAAATTTCGATACCACGGTGACTCCTCCCAATTGATCTTACTCCCAATTTTATCCTTTTTGCCGAAAACGATCGCTTCCAAATCTTTTTCACTGACTTTCATACTTTCCGTGATTTTGACTTCCTCTTCTTCGACTTGCAAGGTTTCGAAAGTTCTTCGGAAGTCCTTCCAAATTGGTGCGTACCTTTTGAGTAAATCCTTTTTCAATCCTCGCAATGGATGTATCTGATTGAAAAATACATGTTCCGGTCGAACGTACACGATATCTTTTTCTCCAATTGCAGTTGTTGATCCTCGCCAAAAATTGCCTTCCTCATCAACAAGTTGGACTTCACCGATTGGTTTGTTAGCCACAAATTGCCCGAACAATTTTAATTTTCGCCCAGATGGTACGTTTTGAAATGTCATCGCGCCGGATTTCTCGTATTTGTTCTTGACTAAATTACCTTCGAATTTGGTGCCATTCGGATAGTTGATGGTGACTTCAGAATTATCGATTAGACGATCATCACGCCATTTACCTTCGTACACGTGGCCATCATGAGTCTGATAAAAGCCGTGACCTTCGCGCCAAATTAATCCCGAACGATGGGCGCAATAATCTCCAACGTAGACATCTTCGTTGGGAAGGACGAAGATATTCGTTCCGGTATAGAAATCTGGATCGGGTAAAAGGTCTTGTTTTTTCGCCATTAGAATTTTTTTTGACAAATGACACATAAAAACAAAATAATTTCACTTCCTTCACTCCCACCCGTTTAACAACACTCCCCTCCTCCTTTTTTCTAGTTTGAACTATTTCGGAGCCAACTTTTAGCATCCCGTGTATCCATCCCGTAGGTCCTCCCATATCGAAAGATCTCACCTGGAACATGTCCCGTATAATGGGGCACCATACCAATATTTGTATAATATATCGATTGCGTCTGAATTACTTGCGGGGGATTCGGTTTCAATTTTTGCAAGGGTGCCCATTCGGTACCCAACCGGGAGCGGTGGGATTGCGTAAATGATTGCCGGCTGACATTTGTTGATTTTGTGCTCACTCGGCCGAAAGTTGTGTAGTAATAATCGATCCGCGGATTAAACTCTTAAACAACAACAAAATGTATGTTAGCAATTGTGGTCAACCCTTTGAGGAAATTGGTCTTACGATAACGCTTTTGTTGCGCATAGGAATTATATAGATCCGGATACATTTTTTTTTTGACCTTAAAAATTCGAAATGAACGGATAATTATTCGATTTTGTACGCATTCGGAACTTTGAGATTTTTTTCTGACAAAATGGACGGAGCAAATTCAACTATCAATACGTCAAGTGAAAGCTTATTTTATCATCTGTCAAACATAATTTTTGTATTTCCCTAGATCGAGTATTTTGAGCAAAAAGCTCAGCAAAGGTGGGAAATTAATTGAAACTATAACAAGTATAAAGCTAGGTGAGTGTTTTGAAAATTTTTTGTGCATTACTGAATTAAGACAATTCAACAGTCAATATGTCAAATGAAAGATAATTTAATTATCTCTTACGTGGAATTTTTCCGTTTTCCTAGATCCATTTTCTTGTCCAACTGAGCTCAGCAAAGTCCCCTAATCTATTGAAACCGTAACAAGTATAAAGTTTTGTAAGTAGTTTGACAATTTTTTGTATATTGCTGAATTATGATAATTCGACAGTCAATATGTCAAATGCAAGATAATTTAATTATCTCTTACATAGAATTTTTCCGTTTTCCTAGAACCATTTGCTTGTCCAACTCAGCTCAGCAAAGTCCCCTAATGTATTGAAACCGTAACAAGTACAATGCTTTGCGAGCATTTAGACAATTTTTCGTGTTTTGCTGAATTAAGACAATTCAACATACAATATGTCAAATCAAAGATAATTTAATTATCTCTTACGTGGAATTTTTTCGTCTTCCTAAATCAATTTTCTTGCCTAACTGAGCTCAGCAATGTCGCCTAATGCATTGAAACCGTAACAAGTACAAAGCTATGCGAGCATTTTGACAATTTTTTGTGTTTTATTGAATTAAGACAATTCAACAGTCAATATGTCAAATAAAAGATAATTTAATTATCTCTTACGTAGAATTTTTCTGTTTTCCTAGATCCATTTTCTTGTCTAACTGAGCACAGCAAAATCCCATAATCTATTGAAACCGTAACAAGTATAAAGCTTTATGAGTACTTTGACAATTTTTTGTGCATTGCTCAATTATGACAATTCAACAGTCTATATGTCAAATTAAAGATAATTTAATTATCTCTTACGTGAAATTTTTGTGTTTTCCTAGATCCATTTTCTTGCCCAACTGAGCTCAGCAAAATCCCCCAATCTATTGAAACCGTAACAAGTATAAAGCTTTATGAGTAATTTGACAATTTTTTGTGCATTGCTCAATTATGACAATTCAACAGTCTATATGTCAAATGAAAGAAAATTAAATTATCTACCACATGCAATTTTTTCCTAGTCTCATATTTATTAGTTTGACCAATAGGTTACTTCAAAGACGTCAGATGAAATGAAACAATAATTTATGGGTACTTTGACAATTTTTTTGTGAATTACCTCATAATGAAAATTCAACAGTCAGTATATAAAATGAAAGGTAATTTAATTAATTATTATCTGGAATTTTTTTCTTGTCCTAGATCCATTATTTTGACCAATAGGGCACTCCAAAGGCAGGAATGCATTAAAACCGTCACAACTACAAACACTATTTACGTCACTTTATTGGGAGTTAGTCAATAATAAACGAGAATAAACATAAAAAATCCTTAAAAATGTATGATTAAAAGCCGGTCCTGTTCCTACTGATCCCCGGTACCTAAAACAATAAAAAATCAAAAAGAATGAAACAAAAAACACAAATTTTTTTTGGGATAAAATTCATTTTCTTTAAAAGACAAAATTAAAAAAAAAAAATTATGATTGTGATTCGGGTTATTTACGACGACGGGATGTGCTTGCTTTATCATTCCAATCCACAGTATTACCCGCTTGTGCGACGAGCGCCGGACAGACACATCTCTTTTCGTCATTAATATCAGTGACGACTTGAAAAATGACACGAAGAGCTTTATCCCAAGCTTGATCCGCTTCCGGTTTGAATTTCTGCGCACCCAATTGATGTGCTAACGCTTTCAGAATTGATAGACGAAGTTCCTACAAGAATTTCATTGCAAAAAAAACAAGCAAAAACAAAACAAACTCACTTTTCTAATAGTTCTGTGATCGACTTAAGTAGAAGTAATGAACGGGTTCCAGCACCGCCACCTTATGGAGATTTAATATGGGAAGCCAGCCAGAAGCTATCAGATGGCTCAATAAGGTGGCGGTGGTGAAACCCGTTCCTTACTTCAACTGACTTACATCGTAAGAAGATTTGCTAATATTTCGTTTACGATGATTGAGTGCATTCTGTCGCAATGCATGAAGAAGAGTTTCCTGTTTATCCATATTTTCAACGCAGAAAGACAATTCTCGCATTACACGCAACGCATGAAGTTTCACCAAGGGTTCACGTTCCAAGTCTTCCATACGCTCCGCACGAAAGGGAAAGTATTTCAAATTATGCGGATAATCACGGAAAAATCTAAAACCAAAAAAAAAAACGATATTTTTATTTATTTTTTTGATAATGCAGGGAAAACGATGAATTTATGCGAAAAATTTTTTTTTTATGTTTGGCGTACATGACAAAAACGACTAAACCATTTCTTCCCAAATCCTTTTTCACCACTTTCCATGTTTCCTTGATTATCTTTTTTTCGGCGGGTGTCAATCCAAAAGTTGATCGTTTCCCGCTGGAATTTCCCATTTCCTATAAATATAAATATATATATACAAACACCAATTCGAAAATATTAATAATTCTATATAAATATATTTTTGGCCCATTCCCAGTTTTCAGCAAACTTTTTCATTTGACACATACACATTGACAAATTAAACTTCAACCATAATATTTAAGTATATAGCAATAATGAACAAAAAAAAAAAAAAAAATTACGTCATCGCCTTTATCCCCTTGACCATCATCACTTCCTTTTGGCAATGGACCCAAAGTGCAGATATGTTCTTGCTTTTCAGACATTTTACACTTTTTTTTCTTCTCTCGCGATTATTTCACTTGCAAGAAAACAATTTAGTAATTTTACACTTTTTTTTCTTCTCTCGCGATTATTTCACTTGCAAGAAAACAATTTACTATCGTCGATTGAATAAGTACGAGTATATATTGTATATACTTGTTGACTAGTTGACTTCAATTGATCGAGTGCAGCACGCGTTTTTATAGAGCAAGCCTATACGACTATAGAGAAATATTCTCAGTGTGTTGCCTTCAAAAATATGATGAATAAAGATGTTTTGTGCGTTTTTTTCGGATTATAATTATAAACTCGTCATCATTCAATAAACAACATTTTTTTTAATAACAATTAGTAATTAGTATACGGATGATCGCGAAATTCGAAACTAGAATATCAAAAAACAATAAGAAATAATAGATAGATAGGGACGAACTATAAGTATAAGTTGTCATTCGTATTTGCTCGGACTGTACTATTCTGTACTTATAAGTTTATAAGCATATAGCGACAGGAGAGCGAGTAAGTCGCAATTTATAGTCGAAACTAATTTAGAATCATTAAGACTTTGTTTTATTATTCAAAAGCAGTCGTATATATATATATAGAAAAATATTCATTGTGAATTCCTAATGATAAATTGAAATAAATTGAAGCAAACAGAAAAAAAATCGGTACGGGTTCGCACCGCACAACTTTCCGACCATATCCAATACGCGATTTCGTAGAACTCGTCGATTGTAACAGTAATTTTGAGTGGAAAGTCGAAAAATTGTACAGAATTTTAGTGATTTATCTCGCCATTGTTTATTATTAATTCAGAATTTTATTTAAATAAATTAAAATAAATTATTCATTTCTACAATACAATAAATTTACAAGTTACAATTGACCTATTAAATTTAATTAAGTTATAGGCTCGTCTCCAGACCACGACTATTCAATTATATGTATCAATTATATTAGCAAAATTCATTATTATTTTTGAAACGGTGGTTAGTTTCTGCTATGTCGATGAGATTTAATCGATATAACCTCTAAATCAACAACTCTCCCCCTTTGTTAGATATATGCGCGCGCGCCTAATACTATGTTTAGTATCAATGGCATTATGAATAATAAACACGTATCCATGGGATTATGAGTTCATAATGCCATGGATATCGGATATTGCAATGTAAAACATTGATTTCTATAATGTTATCATTGTTATCCATTAAACAACTAATTGTTATGGAATAATTAAGACGTAATGAGGAAGTTGTGGATAAATACAATAATTTATATTATATTTTAATAATTTTTTCTGTGCCGTTCACATTCACTCAATTTTGAGTTGAACGATGATTTTTACTACTTTTGACCTAGGGAGGAAGTAAGTGACAATTTAGAGCTTAAGAAGTACCTACTTTTGGCCTAATAACTGATTCGCTCGGTTACACTCGCTCACCCTGCTTCGCTCGCTTCGCAGACTTCGCTCGAAGTCTTCCCTATTACTGGCTACTCGCTCGCCCTGCTTCACTTCGCTTCGCTCCGTTTCGCAGACATCGCTCGTTTATCTGACCATTGTTCATTCGCTCGCCCTGCTACACTTCGCTTCGCTCGCTCCGCAGATCACGCTCGTTTAATTGCCTTTGTTCGCTCGCTCGCTCCTCAGACCTCGCTCGTTTAATTGCCTTTGTTCACTCGCTCGCCCTGCTCCGCTCGCTTCGCTCGCTCCGCAGACCTCGCTCGAACTATTCTCTATTACTGACAACTCGCTCGCCCTGCTTCACTTCGCTTCGCTCCGTTCCGCAGACCTCGCTCGTTCAGTTAACCTTTTTCTTTACTCGCTCGCCCTGCTGCGCTCGCTTCGCTCGCTCCGCAGACCTCGCTCGAAGTCTTCTCTATTAGTACCTTAGTTCATTCGCTCGCCCTGCTCCACTTCGCTTCGCTCCGTTCGGCAGACCTCGCTCATTAATCTACCCATTGTTAACTCGCTCGCCCTGCTGCGCTCGCTACGCTCGCTCCGCAGACCTCGCTCGTTATTCCAAAAATTATCTCCTCCACGCCTCACATCTCGCTCAAAACATGCTCATTGCCTCATAGTCACCGTATTAACCTTTCATTTGCAGTGCACTTCCAGTCATCCTCTTCTTCCATTATTCCCGCCACATTCACCCTGTTCAACAAAAACCCCATTTCAACACGCACCTACCTAATTAATCATCAACGATCTTCCGCCCCACCGGGCACAAAAACACCAACAAATCCAACACCAACAATCGCAACGCCCAAATACAAACACCACACCATATACATAGCAAAATTGGCATAAAAAACTTGAAACAATTTCGTAATAATCACAGCAAACAAACAAAACAACATCAATTGCCATTGACTTGCAGCCATATGCATTTCGCTCTCCTCAAAGAAATACGCGACCATCGTATTCGGCACACTCCCCAATCCCAATCCGTAAGCAATAATGTAAATCAACATACATCCGAGTTTCCATTTCCATGAAAAGTCGTAATAATCGAAAAGGATTTGTCCAATCAACGCTCCAATAACAAATAGGCAGGAGAATATCAGGACGAGTTTTTTGTTGTGGCACTTTGCAGTAGCGAAAAAGAATGTGCCAATGATGTAGGCAACCAGATAGATAAGAATAAAGCCGAATGCGATGTACTGCGGTTGGGGGAGAGCCAAAGTGGTGAAAATCATTTCGCAATAGACGATTGTAGCAGGTACGCCGGTAAATTGTTGGAAAAATGTTAAGAAACCGATGAGAAGCATTCCTCTCCTTCCGGATGGATGTTGCATCAAGGACCATATGTTCAATGGTGTTGAGTGGACGAAATTATTGTCGTCGTCGTCATCCACAACTTCAACATGCTTCAAACCAAATCGTTTTGCAAACTTTCTCCCATCATCTCGCCTACCAAACGCGAAATATTCCTGTGGACTATGTGGTAGGAGATAACACAAAAAGAAGAGTACAATTGTGATGGCAATCGCCATCAAGGCGAATCCATTGTAGTCGAAATGGATGCCAAGGAGGAAGGCGATGACAACACCGGAAATCGTAATGATGTTGATCATTTTCGTTAAAATCGCAGCGAAATGCTTCGTTGATGTCGCTGATATGTATTGCTTAATTTGGCCTAGTGCATAACCATTGCCCATACCAATGGTGAAACGACTGATAAGGAGATGGTAGATGTTGGTCGCCTGCCAGCAGAGCAACCAGCCGATGGTCATCAGAATTAGGGAGGCCATTACGCCGTATTTGAACGTGTAGAATTTATGATGGGAAATTGGTGTGGTGAAAATGGTGCCGAACATTAGAAAGCCGGCGATCATCGGTGATTGTACCAGAGAAATCGGAAGCGGTGAATTGGGGGACAACAACATTGGGTAGGTTGGTGATGGCCAACCGAGCATTAGTCCGAAGGAGAAGGTCGAGAGAGAGACTAAAACAGAAAATCGGTGTGTTAAAAAGATGGAAACATTGGTGTCAGGTGTTTTAAAACATGGAAATGTTGGTGTCAGGTGTTTTACGTGTTAAAAAGATGGAAATGTGGCAGGTGTGTTAAATAAGATGGAAGTATTAGTGTCAGGTGTGTTAAAAAGATGGAAATATTGGTATTAGGTGTCTAATATATGCAAACATTGGTGTCAGGTGTGTTAAAAACATGGACACATTCGTGTCAGGTG